>VYZS01089943.1:17098-39439 GCA_013400695.1 Neodrepanis coruscans | reverse complement strand
GGGGGGGAACGAGGAGGCGCCGCCGCTGCCCGGACGGCACGTGCCCTGGAGCGGACCGCAGCCGAGAGATGGAGGGGCGGCGGAGGTGGCAGTCCACTGGGCCCGCGCTAGCTGACCCAGCCCGGACCACCGCCGGCCTCTCCCAGCGCCGCCGCCGCCGCCGGTTCGCCCGCTGCTGCTGGCCATCATGGCACCATCGCCCGCAGCCCGGTGGCTCCCAGCGCGTGCCGCGGCTCTGTTCCCGACGAGGTTCCCACGGGCGCGACAGCCCGGGACCGCGGACAGCCCCGCCAGGGAGTGGTGGTGGGGGAACGGTTTTATTTTTTCCAACCCACAACACTAACATAGGGAATAAAAGTTTGCCCTCGACATTTACTACAGGCAATGAAAAGAAAAATGCATTTCCATTAGATGATTTTGGCTGGTCTTAGTCACCCTGTAAAGGATCTAGTACTTTCCTTCAAATGTAGGCAGAAGATAGGGTGACCCTGGTTGGACAGGTAAAAGACTGAAGCTGCTTACAGTGCTCTTTGTACATGATGAAGAAATGTCACCATGCCAGCCTCTGGAGACCTTTGTTTTCTAGCCTTTGCAGCATCAAGTATGACAGTGAAAAGGAAGAAGACAAAGAAAAATTTTGAGGCTGAGTTATCCTTCCCTAGGACAGAGCTATTTCTTCTGAACAGGTGGAGTTTGAACAAGAAGATGGGGAATAGAGCTCTATTAGGCACAGTCAGTGTGGTATTTGTGCTGTAAGTTATGCTAGACAACCATGGCTTTGCAAATCCCTTTTCATCCATAGTATGGATTTGACTGTATTTAATTTTTTTATTAAGCAAATTCTATGGTTTTAAAATTTGTTTATTAATAGTCCCCAGTATGAGGTAGGTACAAATACAAATGGAAAACTAAAGGATGTTCTCCAAAGAGGTTCTGAACAGACATAGTTCGATTCATTCTGTATCCAAAGTCTATTTCAAAGCATCTCATCAATTTAAATCCCCTAGGTGTGGAATTAATAAGGATTAGATAAATTTAATAAACTGTATAATCTTCAGAAAGTGATAAGATTGTTTAGCTTTCTATCTCTTTATAGCAATAATCTCTTTATCCATACTAATAGAAAATACCAAAGTTTCTATTACCATGTATCTCAGTCTTAAGCCATTACAAAGGCAAAAATATCCCCTGAAAAGAGTCAGAGAAAGGACTTTATGACTAGACCAGTGGATTACGATTCACTCTGAGCAAAATCTACACCTTTTATATACCTAAGTTTTTTAAGCAGTGGTTAAATATTACGTAGACTTGTGCTTAATTTCTGTATGGGGCAGAAGAGAAAAATTCACTCTCATAGAATAGCCAAGTACAATGTCAGAGGAACCCTGAGGATCAAGAACCTTCACTGATTTCTAAAGTTTTTATATCTTTATTAGTTTTCACTCCATCCCTGGAGAAAAATGTGTCAGTTTTCCCAGTTAGCAAAGTCCAAGATTAATTTGCTTCAATCAACAGAACTAAAAAAAGGTGTTCATTAAGAACACAACTAAAGACCTCATCTAAAAAAATTTTTCAAGAACTAGAACAGAAAGTTAATTCTGTTGAAGCCTGAAGAAAACTAGCTACCTATACTAAAATACATGTTTGGGTTTTTTTCCAAAGAACACTGCTTAATTAATCAAGATAAACAAAAACGTGTATATAATCTCTTGGTTAATTGCTACTAATAGAATCAATGTTCACCAAAAATATTTTCCTGGCTATGAACCTTCCTATTTTCTTCCGTTTCACCATTAATTTAAATATCCCATCAAGTAATTAATTAACATGAAAAGAGAGATGATAATTAGCATGATCGTCTAGAGGTCAAGCAACTCAATGCAATTTATTAATGGCTAAGAGCAGAATTCTAATCCAAGGACTGTAATTTCAAATCAAATATTTAGAAGATAATTTTCTTGACTTGAATTTGCAAACATGTGGGTAAGTATATGTAAACTTTACATATGCAAATAACCCCATTGAGGACAATAAAATTAATCAGAGGTGAAATGGTAAGAGTTGTAAGTGTAGGGAAGGTTCAGAGATTGAGCAACAGAGATTTAATCTGCAAGAGAGTTACCTAAGATCTGATGAAGTCATTGAAGGGCAGTGGAATAGTGGTACATATGTGTCTAACGAGGCACTGAGTGCACATGCACATGTGTGTAATCCTATAGTGCCAACTACTCAGAAGCTGTGTCTAGGTTTCTTCTTATTCTTCTGTTTACACAGAAAGCAAAACCTTTTGTGGGGTCAGACTTGTTCTTTCCTTCCACCTCTGCAACATGCAACCTACACATTTCAAAATAGCAGAAAACACTTCTTCTGTTGCTGTTTTTAGGACCATCACTGGAAGCCAAAGCAGATGTTAAAAAACTGAAGCTATTTCAAGGGCACGTGCCACACACATTTCTGTGTGTTGTCCTCTTTTTCAATGCTTCTTCTCAAACCAAACTTGGATAACAGTGTGACCAACAGAGATTCTGCAGTCCAGTTAAGCCCCTTTGCTCACACAGTTAGAAAAAGTTGTCACTTTTCCTTTCTAAGCTGCATTGCCACTGTGCTGCAGTCAGGAAGAGAAACTTGATTTAGAGAATAAGGCGAAGAAAAGTGTTAAACAGGAAAGAAGATTCCATTTTACAGTTGCTTCTTTCTGGACTGTGACAACCCCTTATTAGTCTGTGTTTGGCTTAGCAAAATACACAGAATTCTCTGTTTTCCTCTATTATTCACTGCAGAAATGTGTTAACACAGTTTGTATCCATATTTTCTTTGCTAATTTGAACATTCATGGTTGAAAGCACCACCTTCTGGCCAGTGCATACTAAATCTGGGCAGTCAGTAGCTGCAGTTTTTATAGCTATCAACTCAAACTCCTCATGCAACTTTACTTAAGGTATACTACAGAAAATTACACATTTCTGTTAATGCATGCTCAATGCATGCACTTGTGATATAGAAATTAGTATGAAAAGTGTTAGACCAAAAATATAAAGATATGTGGATTTTTTTTTAAGGTACTGTAATAGTAAAATTTATATTTTAAAGACATCAAAAATCTTAAGTGAAAGCTCTTAGTGAAATACCTTGCAGAATGTTAATCTTTCACTTCCAGATATTTGACAAAAATGGTCCTTCCCACAATGGATGTGTCTGCTTATCTTTATGTAGATGTAATAGAAATTATTAGGATGATTTCATTTTCTAAAGCACACATATGTGAATGGAGCTGGTAACAGATGTTACATTTGTGGCGGCTGCATCTACAGTAGCTGTGTATCCTGCCACATTTCCTACAGCTCTTATACAACCTGGAAAAAGAGATGAACAATTTAAGACCTGTCACAGTATTATAAAGGGCAAAATAAGGCATTATTTAGTAGAAACACATGATGGAGATTAAAGAAATCATTCTGTACTCCTCTGTGACTCATTAAGCTTCTTCTAATTTTTCTCTCTTTATTTCATTTTTTGTGTTTGATGTCTCTGTAGATCTGATCAAATTCTCTCACATTTCTGCTAAAATATGGAACTTAGATTTAACAAATGCACCTTTTTAATTTCTTCCTTATATAGCTATTAGTAACGTATTACTAATGGTGGTATATTGATTAGCTGAAAAAAAAGCTGATTATCTATTCACTTAAAGCTCAGTAACCTTATTTATCCCATTTTAGTTTTGCCTCACAAAAATTAATAACATATAAATATATATATGTAGGAATCCTAGATTTCCAAGCTGTTTTGTAATAATTATATAAAGAATAGTATTACTAGCTTAAGAAACCTGTATGTCAGACACTTGGATGTATACTCTGCCCATTGGACTCCACATCAAAAATTCTCAGTGGCTTTAATTGCGCCAGACTTCTATCTGTGTGTTTAAAAAATGCACAAGTTGACATTGCATGCAGCATTATAACAGAAACTGGACTTTGTTTTGTTGTAGGATGTAAGCATTTGGGAAGTTTTGTGCAGCACTTCTCACTTTATGCTCCAACTTGCTCATTTTCTAAAGGCAAGAATAGAATGATAGAAACCAAACCAGCAATGGAACAGCATTAACGAGGAAATAAACAGGAGGCACATCCTGAACAATAATTCTTTGTAACCACCTCTGTTAAATCAAGAAGGTCTTTCAGGGAGTTATATCTCCTTGCCACTAAGCACTTCAGAGTTTATTAGTAATTTTTTGTTTGCAGCCCTGATGCCCATTTTATGGTCAACTGGTGATTTTTGAACTAATATTACATTATTTCCACAACAGACAGAGACAAACAAATGAGAATTACTTACTCTCTGATAAAGGGGCAATCCAGTTGAGTATCTTAAATACTGGAGGGTGAAGGTCATTCTGCTTAATTAAAGAGGTCTGGAAGAGGACTGGTACAGTGAGGCAGGATCATCCTGAATCAGGATGAATCGGAATTCACTGGAAGTGCTTGATGCTTCCGCTTGGATATATCTCATTATTGTGTGGGGAGGAAGGTGAGGGGTCTAGCCTCGTGTTACAAGCTCTGAATGACCCAGATACAGTTCACCATCACAACAGGTTACAACCCCACACCTATAACTGCTAAAGTATATTGCTCAGACCCAGATGCACATTTCCTTCAAATTCACTCCTCCAAGTTCAATAATATAGTGGCAAGAATACACATTGGATGACCTATTTCTTTCACTTTCCCCACAATTTAATATCCCTTTTGCTTCCTGAAGTACTGTACTTCTCTGCTATAATGATAACGTTCAAGTGTTGAAAATGTTAAACAAAAGCAGCTCAGTCAGTCACTGATATCTCTCCCAGTGATTTTTTATGAGAAACAGAAATTACTCATCTCCCAGAAACACCAAGCTTTCCTATAAAAGCATGTTATAGAACTGGACCCTGGAGAATTATTGTGCAATATGTCTCCTCTAAAGTGATGATTAATTCACAGTAATTTACTTTGAGTTGTTTGAGTATATCTTTCACAACTGTGTGCTAAAAGCTTGTCTTTATATTATTTTTTGGCTGGTTTTGTTTCATTTGATGCCTGGTTTTGGTTTATGCTATATTTTTTGTCTTTTTTTTTTCCTAGGACAAAGAAATATGCAACTGTGATGAGATGTTTGACTATGTATTTTATTCTTCCAGAAATTAATGGAAGTAAAATTCCTGGCACAACACCACCAAACCCTATGCTTCTGTCCCCTTCCAGGCACTGGTAAAACACACTTTTACTTCCTCCAGCAAAGCAATTTGTATAAGTCAAATGATTTCTAATTTTCACAAGACGAATTTATAAAACCTAGCATAGCTGTTTTTGCTACAGCTGCCTCCTCCTTAGTTATTTATATGGCAATACAGTACAGCAGAGCAGGAATGGGAAAGCTATGCTGACAGAAAATGAAGATAGCATAAACAATACAGATTACAGCAGTAAAAGTAAAGCCGGATATAAACCACTACATGTGGAATCAAGAAGGTAGAAAACTACATGAAATATCAGATTGTTGAGCTCAAGCTAAGCAGCACAGTTGGAGCTTGGAAGTGGAAGCTACTGACATATCTGGAGTCTGTTGCATTTTCCTTCTTTCTGTTACCTTTTTCTAATGTTAAGCTTATGATTTCTCTGGGCTTAGAAAAGAATTTAGTTGCTCATTTGAGCTGCATTTAACCCACCAAGGCTCTAACTTCATAGAATTATTCTAAACACTACAGCCACAAAATGAACAATTAAATTAAAAAAAAATCACACACATATTCATTGTTCTTCCTTAGAAAATTTGAGATCATGACATTTAATATTTGTGACTGGAAAGCATGTACATATGGCAGGAAACACCACAGAAGAAAACACAGCGTTTTCTCTTTTTCTTTCTTTGTTTTTTAGTATTGTAAAGTTCTCTTTGTCTAAAGCTAAATATGTTTTAGCCATTTAAAGTATCAGATATTGTAATCCTTTAGGCAACAGGCAGGCTTTCCCAAAAATGGATATTTTGTGTGCCCTGTAAGGCACTTGAGTAGCCTCATCTGCAGATATGCTGAGTGTCCAGCGTGAAAGGAAAATCCTTTCTGTGCACCCAATTTACCACTTTAGAGCTGATGCAACCAGAGGCCCAGTTTCTTGGTGAAACTCCTGACCAGGGAGCATGTGGAGTCATCCCTACAACAGTAAACAGAGATGGACATTCAGTTGCTTCGTGTTTTCAAATAGATTCACACATCTTTACCGCCCAGAAGATACTCTTCCAAACTGAGGTGGCTTTTAACAGAGATCACCTTGAGAGGCGACAACTCTGGAAACGAAGTCTTAAAAGAAGTCAAGGCTACTTTCACCTTGCTGGGGAAATGGGCTTCAAATACACACTAAAAGCCAAGTCAGACCACAGGCTTTTACCTACCACATATTCATCTCTAGAAAGCATAAATAAGCATATCAGTGCTTGCTCAGTCTGACAGCTCTTCATGTGTTAAAGGTCAGCATAGAAAGACTAGCGCCCAGTACCTTTTGTAGCCACCAACTTTTAGTCAAAGCAACAAGGACCAAAATGTTTGGAGCTCAGTTTTTTGTCACTTTTGATCATATCTGGGAGCAATTCCAGCTGTTTTCCTCCTTCTTCTCACCTGATACCAGCTGATACTAAGCCTTTCACATCAGTGGAGTGATGGTTATTTACAAGATGTATTCCTACTTAAAGAAATACCAGAGGATAAGGTCCTAATGCATGTGACCATGGTTTATAGGCTTAATTAACCAGTCATGCTCTCCAGATTACTTTGCATTAATAAGCACAATGGATTCTGTCCACTCCCTGAGCAAACATGCTTTAGTCTAAAGAAAAGAAGTCGAAATCCCAACTATTATAAATATTGGTCTTTTGGGGAAAAAAACCCACAACAGAATCAGCAGCTGCTGTTTTAGAATAAATCTTTAACACAACTGTCATAGCAAATAAAGCCACTGCAGGTTGAATAATACAATATTTTTTGCTATCGACATGTTTATTACTGGTATGTTAAATCATCAGAACAATTATTTTAGTGTAATCTCTCTGATTTGGGACTGAATCTCTGTCAGAAGTGGAAAAACAATTTTTTGTTCTGCTTTAACATCAGAGCCAGGAGGCGTTTAAGCATTAGAAATGTCTTTTTCAGGGGACTAGTAGTGTCAGTTCATATTTGTGTCTCAAAACTTCAGGGAAACGGCTACTTAACCAAACAGGTGTTGAGGGAGAACATAGAGGAAGAGTTCAGAGAAGGAAAAAAATTAAAAGGAAAAAAAGAAAAAACAGATGATGACCAAGAGAAATGTGGGTTAGTTTTGTATATATAAGTGAAGAATTAAAACCAAAACAGTACAAACCTCAAAGAAGCAAAAAAACCCTCAAAACAAACAAACAAAAAATTCTCACTTTACTCAGGAACAGGAATTGCAAAGCTGTCACAAAGATGGTGAAGGGCCTTGAGGGGAAACTGTATGAGAAGTGGCTGAGGTCACTTGGCCTGTTCAGTCTGGAGAAGAGGAGACTGAGGGGAGACCTCATTGCAGCTACAACTTCCTCATGAGGGGCAGACACTGATCTCTTCTCTGTGGTGACCAGTGACAGGACCCAAAGGAATGGCATGAAGTTGTGTCAGTAGAGATTTAGGTTGGGTATTAGGCAAAGGCTCTTCACGCAGAGGATGGTTTGGCACTGGAACAGGCCCCCCAGGGAAGTGGTCACAGCACCAAGCCTGACAAAGTTTGAGGATTATTTGGACAATAATCTCAGGTACATGGTGTGACTCTCGGGGATGGTCCCAAGCAAGGCTAAGGGTTATACTTGATGATCCTTATTGGTCCCTTCCAACTTGGCATATTCTGTGATTCTGTGAACCATGCTTGTTCACCAGTTATTTGCTCCCACTCTAAACTAATTAGACATCAGGCAATAAGAGTTCAGTTATATAAAAAGCCAAGGGATATAAAACTCGAGCAGTTTATGTGTTCACCCTCCCTCAGCACAAGTGACAAACAAATAAAGGAAGCAATAGCTTCTATGTACTTTTTCATCTGTTTTCTTTGACTTAACTTAGGCTTCTTATTACTGGTAATTAAATTTGACTCTTCTAACCACAATGTAATACAGAGTAGAGGTTGTGCCTGTAGCACTCGGGCAGTAGCTACCTGCACTGCAGGAACAGAGAACCCTGCACCAGCTCACCTGCTTCTTTATAGAATCACAAAATGGTTTGGGTTGGAGGAGTTGTCAAGGATCAGCTAGGTTCAACGCCCCTGACATGGCCAGTGACATCTTTTAATTGAATTGGTTGCTCAGAGTCCCATCCAACTTGGCCTTTTACCGTTGCAGGGATAGTTCATCCACAACTTCTCAAGAAAACCTGTTCCAGTTACTCATCAGCCTCATTGTAAGTCCTTTATGTTAAGACCTTATCCATCTAAGAGCAGATCTGTCAAACCAACAGATATTTCTCCAATTTAGTCACAAGGATGCTATGAGGGACCATATCAACAGCCTTAGAGAAGTCTAGGTAGATAAGATCTGTAGGGATCTTTCCTTATCCATTGATGCAATTTTTTTCTCTTAGGCCAACAAGTCAGGCAGAACTTGGTGAAGCCACATTGGATGTCTCTAACTATCTCCCTGTCTCCCATATTCTTCAACGTATCTTCCAGGAGGATCTGTTCCATGATCTTACTGGACATAGTGGCAAGACTGACTGGTTGATACTTCCCAGGGTGTTCTTTTGTACCATTTTTTCTGAGAGAAAAGATGATAAAGTGCTGAAGGGTCTATCCCAGAGGACACAAGCCCTATACAAAGGTGTAGCCACATAGCAAGGCTAGTGTAGAGTTCCTTCTGTTTCTAACGGTTGCAGGCTTTCTCTTACCTTAACAACACAGACTTCAGGACTTATCAAACCTTGTCTTGGTCTGCCTCAAGCTTTGTATGAGCTTTTAAACTGTAATGACAATTGTCAAATGTTTAATTGATGACTATCTTTATTTTACCTTTACTTCTATATTTACAAGATTGGGCATTGCAACACTTTTATGTATTTTAAACTAACAAATACCAATAGCAAGCAATGACTATGCAAAAAGGGCTACCCATGACTCTAGAACAAAACATAGCCCGCAAGGAGGATATGAATGGGATGGGCTTGAAAGTACATGGCATGGAATGGCACCAAGGGTATGGATAGTGCATCCTAGTATCTGGGCAGAAACAGAGCTAACAGAAAGAGCAAAGGAAAACTCTCCAAGATGTGCAAAATGCATGCACCATATACAGCAAATACAGCTGTAATGTGAGCTTGCAGATAATGGAAAAAAAGAGCAAAGTATAGAGCTTATTAATAAACATATACAAATAACCCAAGAAGATCTTAGAGGGAGGAGGAAGAAAGGGTCACCATCAGTTTTGAGCTCTTCCCAGTGAAGGATTCTTTGTGCTGATGACTCCCTATACCCCTCACCTCTGACTGAAGGTCCCAGAGGTTCAGTGGAACAGGTGACAACATCAGAGAATGGGGTAAATACCAGGAAATTTGTGTACAGATCACTTTAGCTGCATATAATTTACATTTTAAGTGTTAGTATCAGTATGAATGGAATAATAATAATTCTCTGATGGCACTGTAAAGATTTTAATTAATTAAACTATTAATAAACTCTTGATTATGGATATAAAGTGTGTTGTTTCTGACTACAACAACAGTTTGAGTGTAATAAATTGGTGGGAATTTAAGCAACCACTTCTGTAACTTGGATGCAACAAATTAGTAACCAAGAGAGGGTGTAAAAAGTGGTCTCTGAGCATGCATTTTTGCTCATATTATTACCTCCTGCAGACTAACCATCAAACAGTGGAGGGAGAAATGAGAACATGAGAAAAAATATCAAATGCGATTTCTTCACAGGATTTCATCTGCCCAACATTGCAATGAGAGGTTTGATACAAGAAGACTGGGTTTCTGCTGTCAGGGTCTGCATCCATATAAAGCTACTCTACAGTTATTTAGGAAAGAATGCACAAGGCTTGAAATAACAAAATGTCTCATGATTCCTGGTCTACCATGTCCCTCAAATTCATAGCCCCCAGTGTTGTAAAATCATGCATTTTTCACCCCTTTTCCTTTACCATGGGCCTCCCCATGGTAGGTAAGGAGCTGCTCCAAGCTATGCAAAAAAGAGTATGTTTCTTGATTTTTGCTGACCTTCCAGAGCAACTTACCTTGGACTCCTCCTTGTCTGGCCATGTAACTGCCAGTACAAGGCCAACAGTAATACAGCATTTCTATGAAAGTAAAACCTCATTGCTGAGCTAATCAAGGTAGTATGGGAAATTTTGACTGGCTTTTTCTTAAACTGTGTGTCTCCAATTTGGTTTCCTTTGACTAATAATTTTGTCCCATAGAACTTCTGTTCTAAACCCAAAAGTACTTCCCTCTTTTCCCAAAAGTTCAAATGCTTCCTTTTGCAATGCTGCACCTAAACATCCCACATGCCACCTGCCCAGAGCTGGTAAGCAACCCATCCACATTTTTTCATGCCATAGCAGTAATCTGTCTTCCTTGTAGGCCATAAAGAAACTGATCATTCCAATTTTCCTTTTGAATGTCCCCAGAGCACTTGTTAGGCTACTTTCTTTTGTTTCATTGATATTCACTTGGTCCTTTATAATATAAATCTTTTGTCATCAGATAAAACTGCAGAGGATTCTTTGTAATAAAAAGCAGCAAATTATGTGCAACTAAGAAGAAACAGTGTATTCAGCTCAAGATCATTCTTTAACATGGACTTGTCTTGTGCAGTAGATAAACATCAGTAAACAAGTGAAACAAAATCTCCTCAAATCTCCCTAAACGTTTTCTATGTGGTTGAGCATGTTTTCAGTTGTGCCTTCAATAATTTGCATTTCTTATTCCAAGATGGAGAGCATAAGTATACTTGTAAATTCACTACATTCAGTGAAATTTTAACGTGTGTTTAATATAACAATATCATTAGGGATGTGACATTCAATGAGAAAAATATATTTCTCTATTAAAAAAATTATTTCGTGTATGTATTCAGATCACTAAATAGTGAAAAGGATTATTGTTTCCCCACTCAGGATTTAGCACTGAGTAGAGGACTAATCTGTCACGTTGCTGAATACCTTTCACTCTGAATGACATCAGTATAAATTTCTTAAGTAAAATTCCAGTAGTACATAGACAAACAAGAATAGGTGAGTTAGAGTGTGTTAAAATCTTCACCTACTGCTTTGATAAAGTACATGGTAGCAAACAAATAATTCCAGATTTGTGGTGTTAATAAGTAAAAATATCCATATTGGCACATCAACCACAAATGAAAAGCACCAATCAGTCTTTTATAAAAAAGAATTATTATTATGTTGTTAAATCAAGCAAGATCTCATTAATAAAATGAGGATTATGCTCAGAAGACTCTTTGTCATTAAACTATAAGCCAGTGAGAGAGATCACATTGAGGAAAGCACTGATGAAAATAACTTTAGAACATGAGTCTTTGCTGCCAGTCAAATCCTGCATCAATTATACATTACATGTGAAAGACATTGCTGGCTGCAACCTCCTCCTGCATAAGCCAAATCTTACAACCAGGCAGCAGGAGAATCCTTTCATTAAAGCACAATCACACTGAGTCTTTTATTATCTCACAGTGAAGGTGGTGTCTCAAAACTGCTAAGATAAAAAGGATAAAAAAACAGGTCAACCTCATTGTATGAAAATCCTTTATGCAAACCAATGAAGTCTGTCTTATGTATCAATATTTTCTATTTCCCTTTTAGATAAGGTGCTGTAACAGGACTGTGCTTCCATAGACACAGCATAATACAATCAGCAAAAATATCTGAGTCACTTTCTGAAAAATATAATACCATTTTAGGGACTAGGGGGCTGACAGAGCAGCATAGGCAAAACCCCATCAATTGGTGCTTATTTTCTTTTATGAAAAAAATCTAGTCCATTGTAACGTTAACAAAACAAAAAACTCTTTCCTTCCTATAATTAAAATAAAAACTTGAATCCAGAGTCACTAAAGGAATATAAACGGAGTTTCTCCAAATTTATGCAGAAAACACTACAATTCTAATCTGGATTTTCAAGTGTCCCTATATGGAAATAAAAAGTCACAATCTATCTGGAAGAAAACGTAGAAAAATTTAGAGCATTAAAACAGATAAATTGCATACAGCATCTCTGCTGTAGAAGAGATATTATGCTGGCAGAAATGAAAAATGGAACAGTTCCAAAAGAGAGAACTTATATCAATGGCTGTACTCATAACACATCAATTAATCTATCAATCAATATTTTATGGACAGATCTGTCTTATTACTCGGTCAGACTTTTTTTTTTTATCTGCCTTCAGAAACCTCTGGGCATCCCAGCTGGCTCTGTATGATTGTGTCTCTCGTCATGCCAGTTAATGGAACCAAGAAAATGATTTACAGGTCTGTAAATCATAGAATCATAAAAAGGTTAGGGTTGGAAGGGACTTTAAAGATCATCTAGTTCCCATCCCTCTGCCATGGGCAAGGGTGCCGTTTACTTTATCAGTTTGTTCAGGGCCCCATCCAGCCTGGCCTTGAACACTTCCAGGGGTGGGACATCCACAATTCTCTGGGCAACTAACCTGTATCTCTAAATCTGCTATATCTACTGCAGTATTAGTCCAACAACACTGTGGGCTCTGCTGGTACTGCCTATAGAGAAAATGACTCAATATTGACTCTATAAGAAGCTTTGACACTTTCACATTAAACCCCAAATATAGAGGAACTGAGTGCCCAGAGCAATATTTTGCCAATGGATGTTCTGAAGTAGATATTTTTCCCTTTCTGGTAAGATAGTGCTTCAGTTTTCCAGTATTGCCTATTCTTCAATCACAAGTCATCAACCTGTCAACATCTACAGTGCAATTCTGCTTTGGACCTTTAGGACTCTCTTGGAAGTCTCTAAATAGCATGTTCACAGAATCACGGAATCAGTTAGATTGGAAAATTCCTCTGAGATCATCAAGTCCAACCTTTGACCCAACACCACCTTGTCTACTAGATCATGGTACTAAGTGCCACATCCAGTCCCTTCTTAAATATTTCCAGGGATGGTGGCTCCACCACCTCCTTGGGCAGCCCATTCCAAAGCCACTCTTTCTGTAAAGAACTTCCTCCTAATGTCTAACCTAAACCTCCCCTGGCGCAGCTTAAGACTGTGCCATCTTGTCCTACTGCTGGTTGCCTGGGAAAAGAGACCAACCCCCACTGTTTACGACCTCCTTTCAGGGAGTTGTAGAGAGTGATATGGTCTCCCCTGGGCCTCCTCTTCTCCAGGCTAAACAACCCCAGACCCCTTAGCTGCACCTCACAGGACTTGTGCTCCAGTCCCTTCACCATCCTCATTGCCCTTCTTTGGATATGCTCCAGCACCTCAATATTCTTCTCAGATTGAGGGGTCTGGAACTGAACACACTACTCAAGGTGTGGTCTAACCAGTGTCGAGTACAGGGGAAGAATCACTTCCCTAGTCCTGCTGGCTACACTATTTGCCTGGCCTCTCTCTAGTCACTCGGTCCCCAGCCTATAGTGCTTCAGGAGGTTATTGTGGCCAAAGTGCAGGACCCAGCACTTGGTCTTGTTGACCTCATGCCATTGGATTTGGCCCATCTATCCAGCCTGTCCAAAGGCTTCCAGTCTGAAAATACTTGTTCCATGCCTCAGTCTGACTCATAGCTCAAGTCAGAAAGATACAGAGTTGCATAACACTAAACTAAGTTGATACATCTTTATTTATCTGCCAGGAATTATACCGAGAGAAGCTCAAAACCTAACAACAAGGTCAGTAAAAAAAGTTTGAGGAGTAGAGGCACAAAATTTACATCAAAGCAGAGGAAAGCCTCTCATATAGAAACACTTCTTATGCAAAGACTTTCTTGTCTGTGTCAGTCCAGCATCTGATCCAAAACCTGCCTATATATTCTTATTGACACTTCAAAGTATTGAGACAAACCCTTCTTCTGTCAGCCAAAATGATCTGGAATAAACTGGCACACTTTTTTTGACATTGGATTAATGTCCCTAAATCAATTTAATGACACAAAGTAAAATACCATCCCTTGCACATAGGGGAACAGAGTTGTAACCTTCAGGATCTTGAGAAATATGATGACAGTGTTGCTGAATAATAAATCATGCCTGCAGAAAAAGTGGGAGGGAGGAATCTACTTTTTTTTTTTTTTTTTTTTTTTTTAGCAAAGAATTAAAAACAAGACATTGAAGGTCTGTATTAAACCCCAGAAAATTATTCCATTAAGACTGAAATCTTATCAAATGATTCTTTGGTCTGCTAATTACGTAAATGAATTTTAAAACAAGGATTGCAATCCTGAATGATACTGCAACAAAGTGTTTGCATGTGACCCTTACAAAATGCATGATAATAAAATCAGTAAACATCAGCTGCTAAGAGTGTTAATTTGCAATTTTTTTTATCTGCTTAAGGTGGGAAAGAAGAAAATATGAGTAGACAACACAAGACATTTTAGGAAACCTTGACAATCACACCATTCTGTCATTATGTTTTATTTAGTTTTACATTGGTGTTATGGGGTGAAACAAGCTTTCAGCTGTTAAAATGTATTTCCCTTTTCTCCGGTTTTTTTTTCTCCCTTCTGGGGGAGAATGGGGAGGGGGGATGTGGGTNTTCTGGGGGAGAATGGGTAGGGGGGTTGTGGGTTTTGGGGGTTTTTAGGGGTATTTGGGGAGAGGGGAGGGGAGGGGAGGGGGTGTTCTAAACCTCTCTTTTGTATTTTATGAAAAAGCAAGGTAGACAGGCTCCAGACCTTGCGACACGGCGTTGGTGCAGCCCCCCGTTATGCACATCCCTCCAGGATGTGTGTGCATGGAGAGAGCGGTAGGGCCAGGGGGAAGCCCTGCAGCACGGGGGGTGTCCCCGTTCCGTCCCTGTGGCATGCCACAGGCGGCAGGAGCGACTCCCGCCGCCGTCCATCAGTTCGCTCCACAATAGCATCAATGGGTGTGGCGCAGGGGGAGCTTCCCATCCTGCGACCGCCAGCGCCAGGCTGGGGGATGCCGCAGCCCATGTGTGTGTGCCCGGCAGCTGCAGCACCCAGGGCCCTGCCGGCTCTCTCTGCCAGTGTAGGCGCAGCGAGGGTGCAGCATGTCCCGGTCCCAGGCAGCAGCAGTGGCGTCAAGGGCCACGGCTGAGCCTAGCCCAGCGGCGTTTCTGGCCTCAGGGCAGTGCATGGCTGACATTGCTATCCCAGCACTTGAAGGGCGGCGGCTGCTGCTAACAGCCTTCCCCCTACCCGGTCATGGGGCAGTGCTGGTGCTGCAGGTGTGGCCCAGCTGTCCCTGGTGCTGTGCGCATGCACGGTGGGTTTCCCACACCCACAAAACACAGTGCCAGATGTGAGAATGCCATCAGCCTTTGCAGCGGGTGAAACCACGCCCGCAAGTGGCTGCCGCTGGCACATGGAGTGGGGGCAGCCCAGTGCAGTGCCCAGGGCCCCCAGGGTGCCCCATAGCACTCATGGGCGGCCCCTCTCTCCCCCCTCATGCCCCAACCACAAGGCATTTTGGTGGGAAACGTCACCATATTGCCTCATAGCAAAATCTTATGGAGGGGAAGTGCCCAAGCGCCATTGGCCATTCCGGAGGCAACCTGCGCCAGGAGGGACCCGAACATCACCTGAGAATAGACTCCCTATAAAGCAGCAATTCTGGAAGCCCTCCCTCTCTTCAGGGCTTGACAGTTGTCAGAGCTGCATCTCAACACACAAACATTCAGCGTTTTTCCCGTGGTTCAGGCAGCAGTGAAGCTTCAGCGACAGTAGAGGCAGCGTGGGCTGAGGACCATATCGCTCACCAGCTGTGATATTTCTCTCCCCTTTGGATTACCCCCAGGGTTTCTTTTATTGTCCCTGTTTTACAGGAAATCCTGGCGAGGGCCTGGCACCATTCCAACTTCCTCCCTTACTCCATCAGCCCAGCAGCCAGCCCCAGAGGAGCACAGTCTGTCTCCCTTGTATTTGGTATTGCTGGATTTTTGTCTGTAAATAAATTCTGTTGGTTGTTCTTGATTCTGTTGTATTCTCTCGTCAATTTCAATGCCCTCTAGTGTCCAAAACCAAGACAATCGGTTTTGTGGTGCACCTGCTGCCTGCTAAACTTCAGCTCTTCATTTAAAAGCTTTGTCCATCTCTTCCACTTTATTCCCATGGAAGAAGATGAATTAAGTAGTCATGTGTTATTCAGTCAGGGAAATGGGTGAATTCAGAGACTTTTAGAATCTCCATTCTACTTCAGTTGATGTCAGCTTTTAAAGTTATCTGAAATTTAATCTCTGTTGATTGAATTCAGCATATGAAGCAAAATTCTTATAAATAGAAAACAACAGAACGACCAAGGGATTCAGTGAGTGTCATTACGTACAGTGCATGTTACATCAGTCATGCAAGTTTACATCAATCATTAAAAGGTTCTAAAGCTCAGGGCAGGCCAGGGAAGTTTTTACAGCAATGTCTTATAGATGCAACAGGACACATCTATAGGCCAGTTTGTCACTGATCAGAACAATGAATTGTGCATAGTTTTACCAATGAGGGTTGGTCCTAAATGTCTCTGTAAAGAAGAAAGAAAATACTTCTCTCAAATGTTTCTCCCATGTTCAGTGCTAGAAACAGCATGAAATCATCTGATCATTGCATTAAATTTCCATCTGCTGATTCTAACCAATTAGAGACTTGGTATCCCCATTGAGACAGAAGGAATAATCTTTTTCTGAAGGATTAGAGAAGAATTTGAACATGACTATACCTAATATTAAAAATCTCCTCTATTCTAAGGAGTTACATTGTCACTAATTGTTAGACCTTCATTCTTTCAACTAAAGCAAACATCTAAAGCATTTTGTAGCACTTCCTGGGTCCAGATTCAGTTATCTCCCAACAGTCAATTCCAAACTCAATTTTTCATGTAGTTGTTGAGCTGTCGCAATTCACTCCCTTCATGCCTTTCCTCTTAAACCAAAACAGGAAAAGAAGGTCAGAGAACACAGGTTGTACAACTGATATTAGGGACAGTAGCAATTATACACAGAAAAGGACTTAGTATTTTTTTTGATACCATGCTGATTCTTCAGTGGACTAATATTCAGATGGATATGATGCCTCTTTCCTTTCAGAAGAGTGTCTGCTCTCTGCTTCTCACCTTATTTCTCTTTGAAACAGAGGAATTTATACTCCTCTCAGTCAGTCTAAGCTGCATCTTGCTAGCATGATCTATACTTGTGAAGGCACTCTTTATTTTCCTTGTTTAGCACATTTAGACAGATAGCTAGTTTTCTTTCTCAGTTGAATAGAAAACCTCAGGCAGAATTTTCTTCACCCAGTATGACCCCTAAAATTTATTTCCTCTTGTTGTTCCCCTCTTTACTATTGCATTTTCTCTCTTGTTTCTTCATAAACATCTCTTTTGCTCTATTTTCTTTTTTTTTAATTTTCTGTCTTAAACAACTACTGTTGTTGCATTTTAAAAAACCAATAGCATTGAAATAACCTCTTTTTTTCCTAAAATGTTTTTTGTCATTTTTATTTACCTCAATTGCTGAAGACTGCAATGTAGACTAATCATTAGGACAAAAAGTATAAGTATGATCATTTGTTCATGCTGTTTGTGACAAAGAGTAGATTTTGCCAGATTAGACATATTGTGTCTAAAATATTTGAGCAATTTTGTAAAAAGAAGAATCTTCTTAATTCAGCCTCATCCATAGGTGCTTCTGTTTTCAAATATGTTTTTTTTGAAAACATATGTAGAATAAAAAAAAATCTTTTATCATTATATACAGTATTTTCTTTAAGAACTCCTTTAGAGTCTTATTATCAAAACTGAGTGATAGGTAATCTAAAAAATGTAAGAAAGAACAAAACACAGGACTTTCTGCTCTACAGAATCAAGAATCATTAAGGTCAGAAAAGACCTCTAAGATCATCAAGTTCAACTTTCAACAAAATAACACCATGTCAACTAAACCATATAGCAAAGTGCCATATCTACTAATTTTTTTGAACACTTCTAGGAATGGTGACTCCACCACTTTCTTGGGCAGCCTGTTCCAATGCTTAACCACTCTTTCAGTGAAGAAATAATATCCAACCTGAATCTCCCCTAGTGCAATTTAAGGCCATTTCCCCTTGTCCTATCAGACTGGGCCATTTCTGCATGAAATGGAGTATGGAAATGAGAGCTCTGATCCACATTCCTCTCCTTTTCTGCTTATTCCAGGTGGTGTAAGACATAATGAGATATATACAAGACAATGTAAGATATATGCAAGACATATCTATGAAGGTAAAAGAGACATATCAGTGCCATAGATAATGTATGCCAAAAAAGTCCTGCTAAGGTTTGTGATCATTCAAAGGAAATGATGAAGTACAGTTCTTAAGTTTCCCATCAAATTTCTGTAATCTTAAAAGCAGCTTGAAAAAGTTAGGGGTCTTTCAGTTCAAGTGAAATCCTGCTGTCAGAAGTAAATGAGAAGATTAGTGAAAGGGATGAAATGAAATCAGAAACTCAGAAGCCCCAGGAAGGTGGCTCTTGCCTACATGGTGTTACTGAGGTAGCCCACCAGTGTGGAGCAAACTCAGTCAAGCTGGTGGATGTGGAAGGAATAGACATGTATAAGCACCAGCTGAAATTGAACAATCTCTTCTTTCTTGTTGTCTAAGTTAATGTCCCAGCCTTTTGGAGACCTGTCTATAGATCGGTTTTCCTAAAACACACATCAGAAAAAGAGTCTAAAAAGATTCCTCTGAATCACTGCTGAGGAATTCCATCAGTTTTCCTTTGAATAAGCTCAAAACTTAGGGATACCATATAGCTAAATTAGGTATCTGAATTTTGATACAGTTGCTTTCCTATTCTTCTCTGTGCTTTTTCTTATTCGTAAAACAAGAATAGCAGCTCTACACAGGTGTCAAAAGAATGTTGCAATGATAAATGTCGGAATGATTGCAGGGTTATAGTTAGACAATGGGAAAAATGTTATTGTTTGCAGATTAATTGCCCCGTAATGTCATTACTGTTGCCTCAGATTTATTATTTTTATTCTCAGATAATAACATGATGTGCCCTCGGCATGTATGAGGAATCAGTTCTGCAAACACTTTACTATCAAATATCGAAAAATAGATTTTTCTCTAAGAGTTTGCAACCTAAGATAAGATATAAAGAAAGCATTACAGTAGTTTTAGCCCAGAAAAACAAAGGGCAAAGCATCTTGTCTTCATCTAATGGAACATCATCTAACATCCAGATATGTCGTTGCCCCTCAATGAAACAAATAGCCAAAAAAAACCTAAATAAAATACTTCCCTCTGTGTTGCATTCATGGATCTAGTTGTTGCCATCAGGCCGAGATAAGAAGTGAGACAAACTCGCAGTGCAGGGAGAGAACAGCTTTACTGGCGATGTCCCGTGATCCAGAGAGAAAATTCATAACAATCTCTCCATTTTTATAATCTCTAATGCCCACCCATTATACCTAGCCAACTAAATCCCATCTTATTATTATGCCCCTAAAACATCCAACAGAATGGTCCCTTATTACCTATTCCCACCCTCGTTCAGCTTCTGCCAGGCCTAGAAGCCCAGCTCTTATGTTTTGACTTAACTACCCCGTTATCTATATAGAAGAATGCAAACATGTGAAGGACAGGCCGTTTTCTACCCTTAATATTCTAAGTTACTCAGCCACCCAGCTACAGTAAATTCTCAGATCTGAAGCATACCCCTTAAGGCATCATAGTCACACATTTTCTCAGCCCTGTGACATACAACAACCTGATTTTATAAGGATTCTGAGGTACAATTAGCAGGCAAACAAACTGCATTGGGAACAACATGCACACAAAATGCAACACCTGATAAAGCAAGTCAAACAAGCTGTAATGGAAAGTGATAAATGAACCTAGGAAGGATAGGCGCAGTAACAAACCTTATCCTCAATGTTCAACAAAACCTTACTTTCCTTTTAGAGTCTTCTGAGTTACACCCAAGCGCATGTAGAGTTCAAGTGCAGGTTTCTGAACTTTTCCAAGGGAATGATCCAAACATTAACCAGTCAATAGAAAAATTCCTGCTGACTTAAAAACCTTTTGAATGAGATGCTTTTTTTTTTTTTTTTGAACAGGGAAGGAGTCCTCTTGAAATTCCTCTATGGACTATAAAGGGAGCCTAGTAAACTGTTTAGATGGACTGAAAAATCTCGTCCTCATTTCAAAGAGTCATGAAAGACAGAATAAGATTACAATTCTACAAAGGTATATATTTTAAATTTAAGCTTAACTTCAACTACCTTCTTGAAAATTCTACCCTATGGCTTGAAAGCAGAACTAGAGATGGCAAACTTGAAATCACATCCAGAAGATGAGTTTTGCTCTTAACAAACAGCTTTAAGACTCTTGGATATATGTATAGTTTTGAAGGAAACCTGTCTCATGTTCAAAACTGCAAGATTATATCATGATTCAATAATGGTTGCATTAGTTGTCAGTGCCTTGCAACCTAATGATGACCAGAGCAAGTGTGCCATCTTCAGCATGTGTGTGCTGCTGTATGCCATCACCGGCCTGGAGAGAGGTGAGTGCTTTCAGCATACTGGCATGTAAGGGAATCCAAGCACTGGATGAAACAGAAGAGACTTCCATAAGTAAGGAAAGATTTTTCTTCTAAGAAAATTGAGTCTCTTTTATTCGCTTGAACCATTCCACAGACTGGTGTAACTGAAGACCAGGAGAACCATTCAGGGAAAGGTGACTGGGGTAGGTGGGAGAAAGACTAAATCCTCTTTCTGACTCAGTCACTGTTGTACAGCTCTCCACACAGATTCTCAAACACGGTATTGCTGACTGTGAGAGAACATTCCTATTTATCCCATCTTCTGGAGTCCTTGAAAGCACTGATGGAACTTATGGGGCAAATTTGCAAAAGTAGCAATGTCTACAGTTAATTCTTGCAATATTTTAATTATTTTGTACAATTTGCATCCATAGTTTGTGAGAATAGATTACAAGCTTTTCTTAAGACCTGTACAATCACTCAAACACACCTCACCAGTCGGAAAGGTAAACAAAAGAGAACACCAATTTATTTTTGCATTTGGATCTCATCAAATCACATAAAACTTTTCAAAATAGTGCAGAAGTAAATTATTTGATCTGATAGTTCCCTCATACACACTCTGCCATGCTATAAATAACTCTATCAGAGGCAAAGCAACAAAAAATCACAGCTGCTGCAGGTATCAGAAAGACAGATCTCAGCATCCATGGTGGTATCAGTCTCAAAGATAAATCTAAATATTTTTAATATTGCTCATGGAGTCACAATGCTTCATTGCCCTCTTGAGGGCTAACAAGTAAGTAAGATGGATGTACTGTAACAGCAAGACCCAGAAAACTAGGCAGCCAAGGTTTGCCCCATTCATTTGTAAAGTTTATAGTCTTGGATAACACAGATTGTGGAAAGTGTAAATGGTCCTCTGCCAGAATTTACTGACCTGGAAGAAAAAGGGTGGGAAATAAACACCTACATTGGTAATAAAACTGGCAGAATGGGCAGTCTTTCCTGCCAGTTGCCAGAAGTATTTTACTCTGATTCAGCACATCCTCACTAAGAAAATTATTGTCCTGTGTTGTACAATTAATTGTCAGCTAAAATTATTTTCTTTGCAGTGAAATCCACTAGTAGATATGGCATTCTGAACCACCCTGTGGTGGGCAGATTAAATCTATGTGCTAATATGAGAGTAACAGAACAGGATGCAGTGATCATCCTCTTTTTTTTTTCGTATATTAGTCTATTAGTATTTCAGAAAAATACAAAAAATCCTCTAAAAATGTCATCCAAAATATATTTCAAAATAATCATTAAAAGAGATCAAGTACCTCAGTAAACCCTGTATCTCAAGAGTAGCATGAGATGTGGTAAGGTAATTATTAAGACAGCCATGGATAATAGGTCACACCCGATGCACTAGAAGGAAGTTCAGTAAATAAAAATGTAATCATTAGTGCTTGCCAATTTGCCTGAAATATGTCCATAGGTTTATTCCCCAACACATGAACAGATGTCTTGTGTTTTTTTGTTATTCAGATCGTTCACACCTCCTTTCAAAATCCTCTGTCCACAATTTGATCCTATTTCTCCAACAGCAGAGAAAAAGTTTCTAAGCATACTATTTTTTTTCTTTTA
>VYZS01089935.1:28367-43573 GCA_013400695.1 Neodrepanis coruscans | reverse complement strand
ATTTTTGTTTTTCTTGTTGATCTTTCTTCCTTCTGGAGTATAAAATTCAACTGGCTTCCACTTCTTTGAGCATATTTTTCAAAATATGCTGATAGTGCTTTCTACCTTTCATTTGCTTAAAGTGTGAAGGACAGTCTCATAGTCCACTGATCATAAACATGCCTTGAGAGCTTAAGAGTTTGTTTTGATTTGGTTTTTGGTTTGGTTTTTTGGCAGGGAGGGTCACTCTGGTTTGGTTTATGGTTTTGGAGCTNATGGTCATTCTTGAGGCTCAAATTTTTATTGGGCATTATTTTCATTAAACAAGTAAACACTTAGAACTGAAGAGGTCTACCAGAGTTGGAGCTGAGCCACTTGAGCTCAAGTCTGAGGCTGACAGTGTTTCTGCAGGCTGCAGAAATGCACTGGAAGAGTAAACAGTGGCTTCTCCAATGTGCCATAATTTAGTTTTCTAGTGATCTATTCTACAAGTTGTGTTAAATAGTAAGCTGCTTTCAGGTTCTTGAGTGTAACATACACTGCAAATTTCTGCAAACGGTCTTTCTATCAATCTTTTGTTCTTTTTCCTCCTTAGATTGTTTCCAGTACTCTTAGTGTCAGCTGTTTCCCTCTTCCAGCTGTTTTCCCAGTTTCCATGTTTCCCAGCAACCAAGGTTCCCTGGTGTGCCTCTTGATTAGGCTGTTGCCACCTGGTCTGTACTTATTTGTGTGATTACTCTTCCCTGTTCATCATGGCTCCCCCTTTTTGGTAGTGAAGAANCATTGCTTCCTGTGCTCCCAGCCTGATGTTGTATTCTAGATGAGGTCTCAGCAGAGCACTGGGAATATGGTTTAGGGATGATTATGGCAGTGCTGGGTTGATGGTTGGACCAGATGATCTTGAAAGTCTCTTCCAGCCCTTATGATTTGGTAGATTGAAGATACCAAATAAGAGACGTTCCCTGTGCCTGTACAATATTCCCTGGCACTCTCCTCTAGTACTCTCTTCTAATTTCTAAAAACTTACAAAGAGATAATAATTGTAACATGAAAATGAAAAAATGCAGCTTTTCAGACTTGAATTCTTCTTGGATATGCTAGAAAAATATTACCCTTTTTTCTGTCAAAAGTCTGTATGAAGTCTGCCACTGATGGAAACCTGATGGAAAAAGAAAGTGATGAAAGTCAGTGGCTGAAGTGAATCTAAAGGCAGTCAAACAAAAACATGGGGCAGATCTTAAAAAGTGGCAGATGTTTATTCCTTCACTTATTTAGGGATAGTATAGATTCCTCATGGCTTACAGCCTTTAAATGATGAGGGCCAGATTGCTCCCTAAAAGTGATGTGTATAGAGCAGGCTGAAGGACTCAGTATAAAAAATAAATAAGTAGGACGAGTTCCCATGACCTGTCATATGCCCTGGTGTTATCTGACTGTAAAATGTGCTTTAGGTTTTGGAAGAAAGTCTCCATCTTCTTTAGTAGGAAGAATTATTGGTCATTTTGTTACCATGCAGAGCTAATGTGTCAGTAAATACCAGCTGTCTCACCAGTTCCTGCTCATAAACCTGTGTAGTAAGTTAAATAGTTAATTCAATGTCAGCAGTGGGCTGTTTTATGAAATTCTGAAATTCACAGAAATCTCCAATCAAATGTTTTACAGGTAAGATAAACAGCAACAGTGTTGATAAAGTTCAAGTCAGCTTATTTATTTGATCTCATCTTTGCTTTTTTTGTTTTCTAATTTTCAGAGTTACTTGCTCTAAACTCACTTAACAAATCAATGTCTGAATACTGTCAGAAAACTCCACCGGATGTTTTTGAGCCTGAGAATGGAGAACCTTGCTGTGCTTTTTTCTCTGGCAAGTAAAGTATTTTTATTTTTACAGGGTGAACATAAAAAAAAATTAATAGTTTGCATTAGCAAAGAATTGGATTTATTTTCTAAAAATTGAAAGCTTAAAAAGCTGAAGACTTACCAGCTGTGTGAATTAATTATTCATTTATTCTTTAAAAACCTTTCTTTTCCAAAACTAGAGGATGGTAACTGGTACCGTGCTGTGGTACAAGACATCACCTCAGGGGGAACTGTCCGAGTGAGCTTTGTGGACTATGGGAATGTGGAGGAAGTACCCCTGGACAAAATACGTCAGATCTCATCATCATTCCTGAAACTTCCATTTCAGGCCATCAAATGCTGGCTCTCAGGTGGGTTCTTTCTCTTACCAGAGCTACTGCATTTGGGCACTTGCTGCTTTGGGGGTGGGAGGTGATGGCAGGAAATACTGTACAGTATTTTGTTCTTTCGGGGGTTGTTGGTTGGTTTTCTCTTCCCTGAGTTCCTGCCAGTGCTGTGGAGTGATCTGCATGGACTTCACTTACTGATTTACTGGTCAGAGGGAATTTTTTTAGTTCTGCTTTATCTGTGGTGCTTACTGGTTTTTTTGGTTGCTGCCTTTCTAGGAGTAAATGTGCTTTTTGCAACTTCATTTCTCAAAATTGTTGCAGGCAAAGGAACTATCTGTTTTAATGAACAAAGTTGGCTTTTCAGTTCTCTGAAATGGGGTGTTTCATTTGATTCCTGTAGGCTGTTTGTCAGCCTTCTACTAATTCCTTTTCCACACCAAGTCGCTCAAAATTCTGCAGAATTCTTCTTTCTTTCTAATGCAGTCTGCTTGGTTTTAAAGATGTGGAAACAGGAAAAAGCTTAAACCCACATTTCATTAGTGTGCCTTTTGCTCATCCCCCCTCCTCACTTAAAACTCTTCAGGTTTTTTGTGCTCTTTGATTAAAAAGGCTGTATTATACTGATTCATAAACAGTCTTAATAGTGTTATTTGTGCTAAGAAACAAGGATTTACTTGGTAGAGTCATAAAATACAGACAACAAAACTTGGGAGTCCTGAGGAAATGTGTTCATTTAGAAGAAAGGAGGAAGAGGGAGACCAGTTAATGGGATGAAAGACAATGTGTTTCCCTAAGGTAGCAAAAGCAACCTTGGTATTTCAAATTATGCTTTAAAGAAATTTTTAAAAATGGGGTTTAAAAGGAAGTTATAATGTTGAAGAAAGTGAACATTAATGAATGGAAATATTTTAACAGTGACTTTACTTTCTAGGTGTAAAGCCTGGTAATAACAAATGGAATCCAGAAGCTACAATGAAATTTCATATGTACACTTCAGGATTAGAGCTCCAGGCCACAGTAACATCCCTGTCCAAAGATGGGGCAGGTGTAGAGCTAATTGACAAATCCACAGGTTGTCCAAAACTGATCAATGAGATACTAACTTCTGAAAATTTGGCTGTAAAGGAAGCTCTGGAAGAAAAAAATAACTTTCCAGATGAGTCTGTTGACCAGAAAGGTAATTCAAGGAATGTTAACTTTTAGAATGAACCGGAATTTTCAGTATTCAAAACCTTTGACTGTGATCTTGTTATTTAGCTATAGTTAATAATGAACACGTGTATTTTTGGTTGCATTGTCAGTTTTTACAGTTGAACACAAATTGCCTGCAGGTGGCATTACAGACAAAAAGAGAAAGATAAGAATCTCTGTCTTAAATGAATACTGTTTGACTCCAAGTTAGAGAATGAGATCTTTTTTGTCACAAAGTTTTCTCATGTTTACTTTCTGATTTCTTATTTTTTTCTGAAGTGTTTTCTACTTCATCTCCTTTAATACACCAGTAGTTTATGAACAGCAAATTCAGCATCAGTTATGTTGCTTTAGATTTGTGTTCCTGAAGGGAAGACATGTAGTTGTCTCTGCAATTCAAAAAGATTCTATAAGTATCAAAGTAACAGTTATGCATGTATATGCATGCAGGACAGTGGTAACACTGCATTTTCTCCCAATTTCTCGTAGTAATGTCACTTGGGCACTGGAAGTCAATTAAACTGGCTATAGATGAAACCATACCTGTCATTGTAACAGAAGTTGTAAGCCCAGAGTTGTTTTACGCTGTACCAGTTCAAACCGCAGGTAAGAAAAGGTGTTCAGTGTTTCTAACACCAGTAAGAAGTCACTGTTGTAAGCCAGTTAATAAAATGAATGCCTGTAGTGAACTGAACCATGTGGAAATGTAGCTCAGACGGTTGGAAAATATAAAAAATGCCGCAGGTGGGAGCAGGGGAGCTTAAAACTTAAGTGTGGTCTTCATTATACCCAAATGTGGTTAGTTACCAAATGTTTTTCTTTCTGTAGTTCAAAGGAAGTTATATAGGGAGTTGACTACACTAGGAGGCTATTACAGATCTCATAAGAAACAGCCCTTCCAACCAAAACTGGGTGAAGTCTGTTGTGCCCAGTTTTCAGGTGAGACAATTTGTTCTTACATTTCCTTGACCAGTGTAAAACACAGCTTTCATTTTTGCTTTAGAAGGAAAAATACCAACTTGAAAGTGCTTACAGATCTCTTAGTTCTGTTACAAAGGATAGTCTGGCTGTATCATCTTCAGGGCAGAGAGACAGCCTGATAGTCTGGGAGAGAAAGTAAATAATAGATTGTGCTCTGCAGAAGATACGGAGCTTTGAGCAGAAAGAAAACTGGTTACTATTTAGATTGGCATGGAAGTGGTTGCAGAGCAATAGTGCACTTGTATCTGTACAGACCCACTTCTGGTTTGTGGGTGCCTGGTGGTTTTTGGTTGTTGCTTTGTGTGAGTGTGGGGCAGTAACACTGTTTATGACAACTGATCATTCAGCCTTGTCCAGGTTTAGTGAACTCTTAGTTCAAGTCAAGAAATATTCTTAACAGTGAGGAGATTTTGATATATTATCTTAGTCTTTCAGAAGAAGGGATACTCTCTTGGTATCTTAGCTCAGTATTTTTTTTTAAAGTAGTGGTGACTCAAACACTGACTGCATGTGGTTTGTATAGACAGCCTGGCAAGTGCTGAAAATTAACTTGTGTGCTAGATCAGGTAACAGCTCATGGAGAACAAGATAGATGAATTTAAAAAAATACAAGAGTACAGAGTATCACCTGAGTGTCTGACAGCTGTGTTTAACTTTTAGCGAGTTGTTATTGCTCTTCAGGAAATTGAGGAAAAGACATTTTTTATGTTTTGAGAGGAAGTATGTGGTGGAAAACAAAGGTGACCTGGAAATAGTGTGTGCAGAAATCCTTTCAACAGTATTGTAGTAAAATCTTACCTTTATAAATTGAGCAAAATTCTCAAAGCAAAACTTAAGTTTATGAATACAAACAGTATTCAGTATTCCCTTGTTTTATGAGCCTGCTTCTTGTCAAATGGCCTTTTACATATAGCAGAGTATTTAAAAGCTCCTGGAAAACTCTCTACAGATTCTTGTTCGTGAGATAAACTGTTTTTATAAGACAGTACTTTACATGTGACTGTTCTTGTCCCAATCTTTTCAGGCAATGACCGTTGGTACAGAGCTGTTGTTCTGGAAGCTTCCCCATCTGCAGTGAAAGTGCTGTATGCAGACTATGGGAACACAGAAACTTTGCCACTTTCAAAGGTGCTGCCAATCCCTGATTCCTATTTAAAGCTGCCTTTTTGGACAATTATGTGTTCACTTGCAGGTAAAAAAGATCTCAAAAATCAACAAAACAGAAACACCTCAAAAAAACCCTGATTGATTTTCTTGCATATTATAAATCTGCACCTATTCTGATGGTAGAGTTCGTTCATTAATACTGGTAAACAACGTGATGATTTGCTGAAATAGTTCTACTGATTACACTGCAAAAGCTGTTCTAGAAAGCTGGTTTTTAGCTCATTATCTGTAGAATTCAGGCTATTAATATTTGGAAAATTCAGTGTCATATTTTAAAAAAACATACAAGTAAGATTCAAGTCATATCAGAGAGGAGTTGTTTGTATAACTGGATTGTTTGGTTTTTTTTTTCAGGAGTAGAGAAAATTGAGTGGTCTCCATTACTGCTTGAGAAGTTGAGAGAAATGTTATTAAAGCAATATGTCACAATTACAGTTAAAGAGATCAATGGAAATGTTAATTTAGTAACAGTGGAGAAGCAGTTTGGAAATGGTAGTGTGAATGTAGCCGACAGACTTCTGAAGGAAGGTTGGGCCAGATCCTGGACTACTGAAAACTTAGAGAGGGAACATCAAGGTACATGTTTTTACTTAATTACTTCAGTTGACTTATTCTGAAGAACTTGTAAACACATGGGATGTCTAAGTGACTTTTCCTTCTAAAAATCTTGAAGAATTCCACATGCCAGCTCTTGATTAGGAAAGCAGTGTCCATGTGTATGTCCATGTGCTCATTCACTTTGCTTGTTTTTTGTAGGTAATGGAGGTGAGACCAAATGCTGTTGTGCGGAATTAAAAGCACAAGTAAGATTCAGTCCAAGCAATACTTTCTTTCTTACATTTCTGGAATTTAAAAGAGAGCCTGTGTGGGAAGCAAATGGGAGTAGGAAGACAATAGCTAACTGAAACATGGAAAGTACAGCCTGACACTTTCTCTCATTTTTTTGTAAATGGTAATAATTAAAGCACCCTGAGGTTGAGAGAGGATAATGTGTAGATCACACAGACTTCATCAGTCTGTATTTTGCCCCACATACAGCTCTGACTTTATTTTTCTAGAGTGAAGTCTCAGGAGTGTTCCTTCTGTCAGACAGTTGCACATCTATAAAAAATCTTGCCATGTGTATTCCAGGTAGCAGTGACTAATACTAGTATGTGCCACAGTTTCAGTCATGAAGACAGATTGAGAATCAGTGGAGTAGAGGACTGGAATTTTTAAGTGTTTGCCAGTTGCCAGGTTGTTTTTATCCCTTCTAGAAAAAAATGAAATGTCTCTTCCAGACATGGTGTATCCGTGTAGTTTTTGAAAGCTTCAGGGTTTTAAGCTTCTGCGCTTTTTTAACTGTGGCTACTCATGAAAAATTTAGAACTTTTAAGTATTAAAAAGTATACCAAGCATCAGCCTTTCTCAAAGTGAGGTTCTTCATCAGAGGAATAAGCAAACATAATTTTAAAGACAGAAACCCCTTTCAAGGGTGTTTCAAACTTTCTCGTCTTTCCCTGCTCACAGACAGCAAGGTGCAAAGCAAAAATATATTTTGGAGGTTGGAAAAGAACTTTGAACTTTTTGTTCAAGGTCATTTAGGTCCTTACTGCTTCAGAGTAAGAATAGTTGCTGGGAATTTACTGGCAGAAAAGCAGTCATGTTCCTCAGTGTAGCCTATCTATCTCTCTGTCCCACTGGAGGCTGTTGAACCTACTTTTTCCATTCCCTCTCTGTCTCTTTGATCTTCCAGTTTGATATAACTGATGTGTTTTCTGGCTTCAATTTGATCACTTTCTGTTTTCTGTTGCCCTTCCTTACTGGTTTGGCTCAAAGTCTCATGACAGATGACAACATAGATGATTCCAGTAAAACTGAAAACATAAGGAGATAGACATGTGTGAATAATGAAATTTAAGATCCTGATCTCAGTCCTAATTTGAGTATTTCATCAATTAGATTTGAGGAGGCTACATTGGGGAGAAAAAGAGAGGGAGGGACACACACATAGGCAGGGGGCAGTCAGCTACAATTCTGCTGGATTTTTCCTCCTCTAGAAGATCGTAAAACAGAAAGGAACTAATATGGGACTTAGGTGAATTCATAGTGTTAGAATCTACCCTGATCTGAAATCCACAATTTAAAAAAAAAAATTACATGTTTCTTCTTGTTTCTTTCTGCTTATTCCACAGCTTAAAAAGCACGAACAGATTCTACTTTTCCTTTTAAACAAGTATGGGAATCCAGATGGATTTGCTGAAATGAAAAATCTCTTGCAGCACTAAGATCTCTGACAGGCACCAGTTCCTTTGTATATGTACAAAGTTGCTGCAGTTCCTCTTTTGGAAGAGCAAGACCATCCATCAGCTTGAAAAATGAGAGTCATTTTGTTGAAATTTTTCTGTTTAAGTACCTGCATTTACTTGTATGCTTGGATTGTTATTGTAATATAAGCATGTAACTGGAAGGATTGCAAAGCTGCAATGTAAAATTCTGTTCTGTTTTTGTTTTATTCCGCCAATAGTGCTGCTAAACTTTTTGCATTTATTTTCCTGTTGAATGCACAGAGGTTTATGGGATGGCCATGACATTGTAAGTCTCTTCTGCAAACTTGCATGTGAAATTATTGTAATGGTAAAGCTTCCTTAACTTTGGTACCATTAATATTGCTTGAAAAACTGTATCTTGGTTAGTCTTCTTTTATTGTAATGCCTGATCTTAAGTTAGGGAATCTGTGGAAATTGTTTTGAAGTGAATTGGATTAAAGCTGTTTTGTGTACAGCTACATCATCAGGATTTCTACTTTGTCATGTTTTCACATCTTAATAGAAAACAGCCACTCTGGGGTAAGACAAAAATACTGAATCGAAAAAAAGAAAAAAGTGGAATCGTACATGAAGCTACTTTAAGGCTGTTGTGGGGCAGAGTACCAGAGGCTGTGTCTGTACTTGTACTGTGTGCTGCTGCCAGGCCTGGCTGTGCTCCAGGGGCGCTCACATTTTCGGCTGTTTGGGGTCTCTTGGATGAATGGGTACAACAATGTTCCTCTTAAATGTAACCTAGAGCGGTGCGGGTGTTCCCGGGATTGTTTCCCCACCCTCCCCAGTTCGTAGTTGTAGGTGGGAGGTTGTGATGGGTGGGGAGGAGAGGCTGTCACAGCAGAACACGGTAGAAATCCAAGTTGGGGAGAAGGCTGCTCGTAAACCCCCGCAGGTGCACCAGGGCTCTGCAGAGAAAAGGTAATGTGCAACTCGGAGCGGTTTTTTTGTTTGTTTTATATATGTTTTGGGTTGGGTTTTTTTTGAGTTGATAACATCTTAATCTTCTGGCTCGTGTGGGAGGGAGAGGTGCCGGGGGCAGGTTGACTCCCCGCAGCCGAGTGCGCTGCGGGTCTGTCCCGGCGGGGAGCGTGGGACCGGGAGGCGGTGGTGGAGCCCGGGTGAATCGTCCCGGGAAGCGCTCGGGCTGATCCGCAGGATCGGGCAGGTCCCCGGGGTGCAGCGGGTCCGAGCCCCTGTGCCCGCCGGGTCAAGGAGAAGTTACAGCGGCACCCAAAATGCGGGTGTCGGAGCCGAGGTGCCGCTGCGGGTCGGGAGGAGCCCGGGGTCGGTGAGCCCCGGCCGGCATGAGCCCGTGGTCCCGCTGCAGGGACACCCCCGCCGAGGGCACAGCTCTGCACCCGCCTCAGTCACGGGGATTGGGGCAGGCTCGGCTGGAACACGGCGTGGATCTGTGCACTGTAGGGAGTGAATAGTGCCGTGCTGGGTTATTAAGATAAACCCTGACACCCGGGAAATCAGACTGGGCCCGTGCTCTAGTATTTTAATTGATGCCCTTCTAGCACTTCTGGGGCGCGGCCAGGGAAAAGTGCTGCCAACACGTGGTGACTCATGTCCTTAAGGAAAACCTTGCTGCAGAAGGCACAAACCCGACTTGATAGAGGGAGGACTGAAGGACCTGAAATGATACCTACAATATATCTGGGCACTCATATAGTTCATTAAAGAAAGGAGAGTAGTTGTTGTTTCTGAGTACGTGCAAGGGCTAGAGGAGGACTCTGGCTGGTTCCCACTTGTGCTACAAATTTATACACCTGTGAGCAAATCACTATCTCTCCTCCATATCTTGGTTTCTCTTTAACATAAAGAGGGATAAGAGGTCTCCAGTGGCCTGCAGTGAGAAGGAAACAGAGATGGCAGGACCCTGCTCCCAAGTTATTTGGAAAAATGACAACAGACATTAATGCATGACATGGTAATTGTGGAAAGTGTTTCACAGGGACTTGTACGAAGTTGTTTGTTTTATATAGTAAAAATGAGTCATCACTTTGAGACAAGTCCAATGTGCAACCACGTTTTTCCACTTTATTTAGAGAGGGCTGTGCTGGAGAGGCAGTGTGTGTGCTGGGTAGTGACCACATCATCTTCAGTGTGTCCTCCTAAGACTGAGAGGAATAAGTAAATGGAATGACTTAAAAAGTAGGTCTCTTTTGACCCTACTGCAGTTCTGGAAAGAAACAAACAGCCATGTGGAAGATTCCTACTTTGTAAATTAAGGCCTTTAGGAATTCTCCTTTAGGAAGAGCCCACAGGCTGCTCTCCTGAAAATGAATGCAGGTAACAGCTTGTACATGTTTGTGGAAGTGACGCCATGGAATTAATTCCTAGGCTGTGGTTTGTCCTTGGGGCTCACAGAGATGCAGCAGGAAGATAAGGTGTGCATTGGGGTTAGTTTTGTAAAAGAGCTACTGTGAGATTATCTTGGCTTGTCTTATATTTTGAGAGCTAAACTGAATACCAGAGATATAAAAAAAAATAAATATTTACTCTTCCTCCAGCCTCTGCTCTAGGTAGTCACTGCAGCTGATAGACATGGGAATGCAGAATGCCTCATTTTCTGCAGTATTGAGTGTTTGGGGAAGGACAGACCAGAATTTTGTTTCCTCAAGAGGGAGACTCATCACAGGATTCTCCAAATCCTTACTCCTGCTAGTGGTACTATGAGGTTTGTCCTTGCAAGCCAGCCAGCAGGTGTCTGGGGTTTGAGGCCTGACTTTATCACCAGGCAGCCTGATGCTCTTGTGCCAGTGGTTTGATTCTGCTACAGACAGCGAACACCCTCCCCTTTTGCAGTACTGGGAACACATGTAGGGGAGGGTCTCAGGAGAGCAGTATTGTCAAATGAAATAGTAGAGTTCTTAAGTCATGTAAGATGAGGTGACAAACTTAAGATCTTCTTGTCCCTCTGGGAAGCCTCTTGGACAAAGACGTCCGTATGTGTATATGTTGGTACAACTAAGAAATAAAGCAGAGAGCTGTCATCTTGCTGATATGCATGAGACAGCTGCCTGCTGCAAGAGTGTAGGGAGTGTGATCCTCTCCCCCTTCATTCTTTGGGAACCATTCATACCTGCTCTTGGTGTAGATAGATCAGTAGTTGATGCAGTTCAGGTGTGGATGTGCCTGGCTGGTGCCAGGCAGTGCAGGCCAGGCCAGACACCCAACTGTAGATTCCCTTTCCAGATTTGCACAGTTTTGGATGGGAGGTGATGATAAAAACAACAGTAATTGCACTGGAACCCATAGCCAATTAGTTCAATTAGTGGGATATGTGACCAAGTTATCTGTGTGCTTTTATAACCTCAATATAATTATATTGTTTGCTTGTTTCTTTTCTTATGCTGCTGTTGGTTTGTCATAAGACCCATAATTCCCACAGATCACTGTTTCCCTTTTCTCAGCCACTCCATAAAACATTTCTTCCTGCCACCCCCACTGGCTGCCTGCTGCTGTGAGCAAGTGCTGAGTGCTTGTGATGCTAAGACAGGCCCTGGCTCCCTTGGGTGGTCTTGCATGTGGTATCCAGCAAAAGATAAAAAAGGTGAGACATTCCTGCTGCTTTAGCCACAGGCAAAGTCGGTAGCATGAGGGTTTCTGTCAGAACAAACAAGACAATAAGTTTAGCACAAGCTCTTGGGTCAAAAAAGTGTCTTTTATTCTGTAACTCATGGGTGATACAGGACCTGATCTGCAGTATGTTGATTTTGACAGTACCCCATGTGAGCAGTGCTTCAAGATCAAGGTCTCTTTGTGTACAGGAGCCCTTATTGCACAGGGAAAAAGAGCCTGTCAAAACTCCCTTGCTGTAGAAAGGGGAGCAGAGAATAAATAATGTGGTTTTGCAGAGCATCTTATGGAAATTTAATTATGTTTATTGCTTGGAGGAAAACATTGTTAAAACTTCTAGACTGAAATTTGTAGTGTTTGTTTTAAGGAGAAGTGAAACATTTTTCTATTGTCTTCCTGTTAGCTGTCCCCAGTCCTCAGGCTATGCCTGTGGCTGGGCAGAGCAGGTGCCTGGAGCTCCTAGAGAGGTGGCCACCTGCCTCCAAACCTCTGCAAGAAGAAGAAGAAAGTAAAAGTTACTTATGGAAAACAGGCTGAGAGAGACTGAAAGAGGGGGCAGCAAGATTGTCCTGAGTATCAGTTGAGGCCAGAGCACTGGGCTCCCCTCTGCTCCCCAGCAGCCAGTGCAGTGCTGAAAGTTGTTACACCGCAGAGTTGTAGTGGCAGTGACAGGAGGTTGCTTGGCTTGTTAAGAATATGTTTTAATGAATAGGCAGTGTAATCTTTCCTGCCTTTTCCCCCGTTAAAGTGGGACAGTTTGAAAAATGAGCCAGAGGTGCCTTTTGTGGCAAGCCAGGTCTCTGAGAAGAGGTGGTAATTAATTAAAGCAGCTGACTGGTACCTTTAAGTATCTTCTACTTGTCTCAGTAAAAGAGTAAAATTTTCCCCAAAGTATTATGTGTGACATTAACTGTTCTGGTAACAGCTTGTAGAAATGGGGTATGTGTATATGGATACACACAGGATAGCTTCTCATAGTGGTGTTTCATGCTAGGTAAATTTAGAAAGGTATGAGAGGAGTTGCAAGTGTTTTTTTCCCTTTCTTATAAACAGCACAAAGGATTTTTTGGGTTCCTTCTTAGCCAGGTGCTTGCCTTGTTGTTGATGCAGTTGTGCACCTACAGGTAGCACAGGTGACCATGGTAGCCAGTGGTGTTGGGTTCACTGTGTTTTCAGACCACAGTCCGATTTTGTCTCATTAGTAAGAATAAGCAAGCTCAGATGTTTTGCAGATGTTGAAAGACATGTTGGGAAGGTACTTGTCAAGAGAGATTTTCTCCCGTCTACATATGTTTCCCGTCTCTTGCCTCTCTCCTATAAATAAGGTACATGTGGTTACACTCTAACTTAGCTTTGCCTAAATTGACATCATATTTATATGGCCCAAGTGAGAATCTGAGTACAAAAATAGATTTGACTGACTAGGTGTGGTTTAAAAAAAAATCGTTTTTGACTTGGTGCTGAGGTAGACATATTTGAGATTCTCTTCCGTAATGGCCACCAAGATGAAATTAAAAAATCCTTCACTCACCACCCCATCCCCCAACAAAGCTGCTGTCTGAAGTTGCTGCTGCTAATCCTGGGCTAATGCTGATGAGCAGTGGGTGATGATGAAACTTTCTTTCAATTCCTGCTGAGAGTCTAGTTGGACTGAAAGCAAAGAATTCATCCCATGGATTAGTTGATTTAAATCCAAGATAAGACGAAGTTGTAGAAACATCTTGTCCGGTCAGTGTTTTGCATGAAAACAACCCACAATCCCCTGCCACCTGCCACATCTTTTTGCTGGCAGCTGCCTGTCCTCCTTTGGGTGATGTGTGCTCTGGAAATAGCTCCTAGAAAGAACGTCCTTGGGGCATGGTGGAAGAATGATCTTACCTTTGCGTGCCAGGGACACAAGGGCTTTCTTGGTCAAGTCCTGTTTTGTGTTGACCTCCCTTCACTTAACGAAGCTTGGGGTCTGTTAATTTTGTGGTACATAAAGAGGGATAAGAGGGGGGGGATGTGATGAAGGATGATGCTTGTAAAGCACCTGGTACTGCAAGACACAGAGTGTTTCTGCGTTACTAATACTTAGTGGCACATCCTTAATCCTCTCTTCATTGTGGACCCATGCAGGTATCTGAGCATGATCTGGTGTGGGTATCTTGCCTAGTCTGATGGGAGGGGTGTAAGGTGCAAGCAGTTGCATGGGTTTAATGGGCCCTTGCTCTGATCAGTATGTCTAGCATGGGTGCGATGAACCCTATGAGCCTTCCCTGGCAGAGGGAAGGATCAGAGATGGCAGAGGATGCTCTAGTACAAGACAAGCCCATAGTTTCAGGTGTCTCTTCACTCTTCCTGAGGAGCTTGCCCAGAAGAAAAGATTCTGATGTTTAAAATTCAGCTTGTGTCCTGGGGTTTAAAGTTTTACCTGTCCCTTGGAGTACACCTACCTCTTGATAAGGTGTTCCCATCTGTGGAAACACAGTGGGTGCTGGCACACACTCTCAAAAATTGAGGGAACTAAGGAAGCAAGATACCAGCACTGAATGTTAAATCCAAGGTCAAACAGTAAGTCAGAGAGAGGAACCCTTGCTCAACTCCTTCCTCTGACTGTGTGGGAAGTAACAGAGATGTGTCTGAGAGTGAGAGCAGTGGAAGGGTGGGATGGGCAGTGTGGGGACCCCATGAGACACCCACTGCCCTGACTCGTAAGGTTTGCCAGATTACACTTCCAAAGAATTGGCATCTAGAGTGATGGGAATGGGCCTGTTCTGATGATTTCACAAACATGCAACAGTTCTTCCTGGCTGCTTGTTAAATATATAATTTGCTGCAGAGTAAAGTCTTTCCCAAGAAAAAGCCCCCTTTGTTTTCTTGGAAAAACAATTGGTTGATAGATCTGATTATAAGGAAATGCACTTATTTGTCTTTAACTACCTGAAGAAAATCTGCTTTTGCAATGACAGAGGCAGAGATCCATAGGGAATCTGGTGAAGTGTGCTCTAATGAGTTCTATTAATCTGGAGAAAAAGTATACGCACATATTTGAAATAGAAAGCTAAGTGCTCCTCCAGACACACTTGGTCTAAATCTGAGCATGCTTGAGTGTGTCACTAAAGTCCATCTGTAATGTGATGGCAGCCTTACTGATTTCAAAGACAAATGAGCAGAAAATTGTCTTTGCTGGACAGTTATACATAAAAACATCTCCTCTGAAAGCCAGTTGTTGAAAAATGTAAGGCATGAAAGATCCTGTGGTGAATGTTGTTGAAGGATGATGAGGATGGGCAGCAGTGCTGGTCAAGGCAGAATCTATGGAACAGATTCCCTGTGCTGGGGTCCACAGCAGGGATGTCTCAGTTGGAGCCCAGAGTGATGGGGGATTGGGGGGACAGGGCTCTCTGCTCAGTGAATCCCTGTAGGAGCCGAGTTCAGCTCTCCACTGGCTTCCCAAGGGACATGGGAGCCCTGGTGGGATTCAACTTTGACAGGGAAGTTCAGTGAAGAGGAGGGACATGAAGGGAGGAGAGCAGGGGGGATTAGGCCAGGCATTTCCTCTCTCCCCTGCAAAGCCTATTTTTTCTGTGTCTGACAGAAAGGAAGATGAGTATGTAGGGAGATTTTATTTTCTATCATGCCCTCCTTTTCATGTTTTTCCTTCTCTCTGTTTCCCACCCTTCTCCCTGGGGCAGGAGTTACTTTTGCCCCTCAGACAAAATGTTTCTGAGCTCTTCACCTGAGACAACCAGCAAGGAGATGGTCAGCTGCAGGCAAAGAAACCAGCTTTAGGAACTGGATTCCTACGCCTCTCTTCTTTTTTTTTTTTTTT
>VYZS01089935.1:0-28222 GCA_013400695.1 Neodrepanis coruscans | reverse complement strand
CTCTTCTTTTTTTTTTTTTTTTTTTTCCCCTCAGATTTGTCACCATGAGCTTCTTGTCAGTCCTGTCCATCTGCGTTTTCCTGCTTTCCCAAGGTACGTTTAAAGTTATCATTATGAATCAGTGGTCTTGGTCTCAGATGCTTCCCCATCTCAAGATGGACTTCTTGGTTCTGAGCAATGAGAGCCAAGTCAGTGCCTCTCCAGGAGGTTTAGGGATACACTTCTGAAACATAGTTTCACACAGAAGAAGAAATCACACCGGGAGAAACAGCTTTTCTAGAGAATTCGAACACATGTGCCTGATCTGTATGTAAAATGTCTAATTGATACGGGAAAAGCTGGTGTTGTTCTGATAATAGAAGTGCATGAATTTCTCCAGTGCCTATGACTGTGATCTCAGAAGTTTAAGCTTGGCCTAGCTCTCATTCTTGCACTGTGTCCCTGCATGCAGTGAGCTGTCCTGGAGAGACTGTCCTGTGTGCTGGAGTCATGTGCTTGGCATTTTTCATGCTCTCTGTGCTCCTGCTAGAAGGAGTTTGCTAGAAGGAATTTCCTCACATAGATACACTGCTATGTCACCAAATAATTTTTTGCAGCTGTGAAATCTGTACAGCAAGCCAGCATTTTCATTGTTTGGGGTTAAAGCCTATATATATATGTTTTGTTTTGGGTTTTTTTGTAAGGCAGTTTGTAGTGATCATGGGTGATTTTTTGTTTGATCCCACAGTTTGGCTGGTGTTAGGAATACAAGAAATCCATGTTGACCAGGAGACAATCAGCAAGATCTCAGCTGCTGTCCAGTGTAAGTTTGCTTTATAAAGCAAATCTTATTTCTGTATTGCTTCTTTCCTTTGTTTTCTTCTTGTGGTGTTTTGGGTTTTGGTTTTTTTAGTTTCTAATTTATTTGCCCTCATTGAGTCCACAAAGTCCACAGCACTGCTCTTCTGGGGTGTGACCTACTCAATTTTTCCCAGATTAGCTATTTGCCAGGTGGCTGGTGTTTCTGTCAATTCCTTCAGAACCTGTTTCAAGAATCCTGATTTAAAGAGCTGTGTTTAATTACAGACTTGATTAGACCTCCCACGTGGGTAGTTGTTTTAGGCTGCAAAACCAGAACCACTCACTACACTGGAGGAGGGGTGACAAGGCCCTGGCTGGCAAACCATGTTCCACCTGCATCTCCCTTGACTTGCAATCAGTTACTGATAAGCTGTGTTGTGCCTTCTCCTGCTAGCCTTTCTTTTCTATTGTCTGCCTGTCAAGGATAAATTACATTTTTCCTATGCCAGGCATGCCCTCCAGCCCCATCCTGTAGCACCATGTGTTCAGCTCAGAGTTCCCATCCTGAGGTGCTGTGTTTGGGTGTTTCTCACTGCTGCACATCACCAAGATTCCTTTGGTGGGCTGCAGACATCCTGCTTACAAGTCCAAGGAAGAAAACTACATGGCTGTAGCTGCACTGCAGAGAACCCCCTCAGCTCCAGAGCAACCTGAGGAGCATTTCTGCATGTTGAGCCCAGTCTGGGATGGGGGCACAGCAGTTTTCTCTGTGCATGCTTAGGCAGGCAGCCAGAGGCAGGGACAACCACCTGGATTGTTGCATCTCCACATTCAGCTTTGCTTGGAGGGCAAGGCTGACAAACTGGGGTGGTGGTGGCTGGTAGGTTGTGCTCCAGCTTTCCTTCAACAAGGGCTCCAGGGCAAGGCTGGGTGCCCTGTTGGAATAACCAGTGACCCAGAAGGGAATGCTTTTACAACTTTCAATCCCCATAATCTGGTATTAGAAAACCATAATTATAAATTGGGGTTTTGGCTAGCAGACATGATTTGGAAAGAGTAGTGATAATGAAAAGATTATAATAATGGGGATAGAGTAATGCTACAGGCCAAAACAGCTCTTAAAGGTTTGGTGTGATGGCTGTTTGTATTGAACTACTGAATTCAGTTTCCTTTGAAGTTGGTTCTGGTAAATGCTGCAGAGAAGACTTAAAAGTTTCTATTTGAAAATGACTCTTCAGAGTCTGCAAACTACCATTTATTTATTTATTTACGTCGGCAAAATTACCAGTTTCCACTGCAGCATAAGCACTTCAGAAACTTGTACTTGGGAGCAGTCGTGTTCATGCAGCCAGGGGTGATACAAGGACACATCTCTGAAGATGAGATAAAAGGCAGATTTTTGTGAAAAGCATTTCTGTCAGTGTCTGGGAGATGTTCAGAGCATTCGTGTTTAGAAAAATAAGAAGATGTTTTGAAAAATGTTCTGAAGATAAAACACACTGGGCTCTGTGGGATTCTGTGCACTTTGCAAATGCGTCCTGGATTCAAGTCTGTGCCTTGGGCTGGGAGATACTACATATCCAACTGGGCACAACTGCCTCTCCCTGCTGCTCACCTCTCCATGTCCTCACAGGGAGAGGAGCTCTCCCTGCATTTGGTGATACTCCATCAACTGCTCCTGTGCTTTCACTGAGCTGCTGAAACCAGGCTGGGGATGTGAATTCTCAGGTAGAAGTCTGGCAGACTGTGAGAGCTGAGCTGGAGCTGCTGCAGGACGGAGCACAAGTGCGTGTGGGCCTTGGTTCATGAGCACTGGGCTGCCCCAGTCCATCCTCTGCAGGTCCATTTGTCTGTCTGGATTTTCAGCTCTTGGCTGTCTGTTTCCAGAGAGTGGGACTAACAAAGTGCAGTTTCAGAGTGTATATATTTTTTTCTCCTAGTGATGCAGTGCTCTGCTTCATTAGATGTCCTTTTCCTCTTGGATGGCTCCTACAGCATTGGCAAAGGAAGTTTTGCGAGGTCCAAACACTTTGCAGGCAAGCTCTGTGATGCCTTGGACATCCATCCGGACAGAGTGAGTGACAGAAATGTTTCATCTAAGTTTCAAACAGATTGGCAATGTGTGGAAAGGCCAATGGCAACATGCTGAGTGAAACTGCAAAATTCAACCTATCAGCTTCCATGGGGTCAGTGTTTATTCAGAAGCCAGGCTGGCTGTGGTTCCTGGTGTGCATCAGTCTCATGGTACTAAGTCAGGGGCCTTGGAGTGGGCTGAGATGGTTGCTGTACTCAATTCCCTGCCGATGCCTTTCCAAATAAATGTCAGGGCTTTGGGAGGGTTGTGTCAGGGACACAAAGTCTCTGTGTAGCATGAAGAGGAACCTGATACTGGACAGTCTGTGGCTTTGAGGACCCCCTGATTTGTATCAGAGTCTCCAGAGAAAAAGGGAATAGAGTAAGGTCTCATGTTTGGTTCTGGTTCCCACAGCTGGGATGCCTAGACTTGTACTTAAAAAACCTCTTTCAGATCACATACCACTGCTGCTCTAGGTCCTAAAATCAAAGTCTGCTTCTCTGCTCCTGTTCCAGAGAGTCTTTCAGCTGTGGAAACTGAAATCACTGTTCCCCTCCATCATTTTCTCACCCAAGAAATCTTTTGCCCTTCAGGGCCACACAGCATGGGAAGCTTTCTTCAGCCTGGACAGTGATGGAAAGGAGCCTCAATGTGTGTGCAAGGCTTTGTAAGATGCTGGGGGGGCTCAGGATAGAGGGGCATTCCATTCTTGTGGCTCATACTGAATTGGCTAAGAGACTCTTATCTAGGGACCAACTGCAATGTAGGTGTAGGAAAAAGAATGTGAACATGTAATATTTGCAGGTTAGGTGTTGCAGGATTTTTTTGCTGGTGTTTTTTTTAAATACCATCCTACTGTGATATTTCACTTAATCCTCACATAGACTGGGCTGAAAATCAGTAGCCTTTTCACCTTCAAAATTGTCACATTCCATAAAACTTCTTGTAAGACTTCAGTAAAATATTCTGGATCTATTGCCCAATACAGACAATTTAGCTCATTTACATTTTCAACTATAGAAAATTGTTTTAGAGGAGGTAGTAGAAAAATTATTGGTTCGTGTTGTCTCCTGTGCCCAATGCCAGAGGGAGTTACTCTTACTAATGGAAAGATTTCCTGCACAGTGTCTAAATGGGTTGGTATAGAAGGTATTATTTATAAACTTACTGTCCCTGAGGCTACTGGCTGCTGTGAATGAATAAATATAGATCCTGAGCTGCCTGTAACTGCAGCAGCGGCTCCTATTGTTTGCAGATGAACTTTTTTGTCTTGTTTATTTTCTATATAGATAATACTGGGATTTCTGCTCTATTTTGAAGTTCATTCAGAGTGCCTTAACAGGGAAAACAGCTTGTCTCTGTACAATTTAGCCTTCCCAAATTTGTAAATTGATCAAACGAGTAAACTTGCACAGATACCTTTCATAATCTTTAACCTTTTCTCTTAGGTCCGTGTAGGAATGATACAGTTTAGCTCAACTCCCCACCTTGAATTCCCACTGGATTCTTATCTAACAAAACAAGAAGTGAAAGACAGAATCAAGAGGACTATGTTCAGGTCAACATATTTTATGACTCTTCTCTTTTTCTGGGCTATGTAAAATCTGTGGATTGAGAGTTTTTTGAGGTTTAGACATCCCTGCTTCTTCTGTGTGTACACCAATGTGATGCCCTCAGGGAGGGAGGTGAATGAACACTGTCTGTGGTCTATAATCCACAGCCCACTAAAAACATGCAACCTGGTCTGTCTTTGTCAGTGAAAATTGACAGGGGAGAAGGTTTTCAGTGTCCCACTGTAACATGATATACAGAGTTTTCCAGGGTTTCCTGACCATTGGTGCCAAGCAGTGGGTTACGTCCTTATGGAAAAGCAAGCATGGCATGCCCTCATGGCTGAGCAAAGGAAGGGCAGTGTGCTGCTTCAATTTTTGGTGGTTACAATTTCCTTTCTCCTGCTAGGTAGTGACAAATTGCTAGTCTGTAGATATCTGTGCTTGTGTGCTTGCTGAACTCAAGAGGATCAGATTTTCAAACAGAAACTTTTTCTTCCTGAATGCTGTGACTTGGATGTCTTCCCATGATTCATGAAATGGAGCCAGAAGTCCAAAGAACTTCTCAAAATCCAAATTTTTAATCTCAGAGAAATACATTTGGATCTACAGAGGATCTGACAATCACCTCAAAATAACACTTGTTTTGATGATAGATGAGGTACTGGCACGGCCTGTCAGTATCTACTTTTGGCTGATCTGCATTAGGACTAAAGGTTAGATCAACATTTCTCATGGGTGTCTGCTGCTCTCAGCATGATGTACATATTGCAAACAAATGTGATCACTTTTGCATTTTTCAAGCAAGATCAGTTGTTTGGGTTTTGTTATATTGCTTTTGATAAAGTTAGCAAATCAAGAAAATCTCTCATATACTGTTACAGGAAAAACTTACAAAAAACAAGATGCATTCCTTCTCTTTGGCTCTTGCTTGAAAGTCTGTGAGAGCAGAGAAAGTGAAGCAGCATTTGTTGTCTGGCGCTGAAATTCCTTGATGACAACAAACGGATGCTGAGAGATCAAACAGAAATAATGACCTTGTGCTCAGCTGTTTCATCCAATTTAAATGAAAAGCTGACATTTTGAAGTAGATAGAAGAGTTGTGGATGTATTCCAGTTGGCTTCTGGAAAAAAATGGGTGTTTGACGTCTTGGTTGAGAGGCTCCTTGATGTGCTTCTGATGAGCTTTTGGCCACTGAGGCATTTCCTGACTTCAGCCCTGTGCTCCAGGCAAAGAGCTGACAGCCCTTGGAAGGAGGTAGCTCCAGACTGAAGTGAAGCTTTTGTGATTTATTCAGAGGCTGTCGGTCTCTCTCTGTGAATGTTGTCCAAAGAGCTTTGGAATTCATTGGCCAGTTTCAGCCGTATTCAGTCGTAATGTCAGAAGCTAAATTTGATACGAGTCAGTGTCTGGTTACAGGAGAGAAACCTTAGTGCTGTTCCTGAGGAGAGGCAGCAGGTAAAGTCCAGATCTCCTTCGGCTTCAGAAAATCTTTATTGGAGCAATGCCCTGAACACATTTCCACTGTGTCAAAACCCAGCAAACCTCTAAATGCAAATTGATAATAAATTGAATTTAATGGGCTTTGGTATAGAGAGTCTTTATTAGCTTTTTCTAATCCTCAGGGCTTATATGGGCACAGTATACTGAATTCATCAAGATTTAGTCGTCATAATGACTACACACAATGTATTTTGCCTCACGCACAGCACTTTTCACTGTAATGTCTGACAGCTACAGACATTTTCTGGTCAGAAAAAGGCAGATTCTGGCATGCTATGAACGTGCAGTTATTGAGTAGGTTTTGAAATGATGGAGTGAGAAGAGGAAGTACCTAAAGGAAGAAGTTCCAAGCAAAAAGGCCTGGTGGATTCTGAATGAAAGAAATTTTGTGAAAATCAGAGGCTAGATGGAAAAATAATTAACTTGGCCATGATGAAACGCTTTTCTAGAACAAGCAAGTCAGGAATCAGATGCTGAAGCCAAGAATGGGTATTCAGAAAGCAAATGAAGTGTGTTTGTGTCAACATAGACGAAGGAGAACATGAATCCTTCAAGGAAGGAGTGACACTTCCAGTTTGGTTCCCCTGGCTTGCTCTGGATGACAGTAAAAGCAACCCTAAAGGGCAATCACAGAAAGTGATTTATAGCGCAGCTGCTTGGACAGAATTGGAATACAGTTGGAAATGTCTCCTCTGATGCAGTGGCTGTGCTATCACCAGGTCTGTGCCATGTTCCCAATGAGTTGGCCTCTCTCTGGTATCAAATATTCTGCCAGGGATGACACATTGCAGACCCTTTTGCATTATACAGGTGGAGAATGAGCAAGAAAGCAAGAGGGATACTGATGTCCCTGCAGGACTTACCCCTTTATGATAAGCAAATGTTTAGCCCTCCAACAACAAAAAGATCATGTCTTGTAGCAGGGATTGAAACTGGCCACAATATCTGAGGAACTTGTAGTGAAGGTTGCCCTCAGTTTTTACAGGGGATGAAAGGCTTCTGCTCAGTCTGTTGCGTTGTAGCAAAGCCTGTGGTGTTGGCTGGGTGGAAAACAGAGATGGTTGATGTAAAGCTTGAGTTGGTTTCATCAGGTGGCTGCATCAGGGGCTGGGGTGCCTGGACAGCCTGAGATGCTGAATAATGGGAGGTAGGCAGGGAGTTGAGGCAGCTGGGAATGATTTCACCCAGCCGCCTTGGAATCCAGCCTGCTAAACCTCACCCTGCAAGACAGAGGTGAGGCCATCTCCTATCCAAGATCTCTATTATGTTACCCTTGGCTTTTACTTAAACTTCAGTGTTTGGCTCAAAATGTAATCATTCCTGCCTCACCTAACAGAGATAATAGTTTTATGTATAATTTTGATGACATTTCATGGTACATGGAACATGGAATCCAGTCTTGAGTAGGCATCTCTAACAATCATTTAAAGTTAAATCCTAAAAGCACTGCCCATGGAGCTCACTATCAAGAATTAACAGCTAGAGTAAATGTGCAGCCCATTAAAATAACCGTACCCTGTCCATCTCCTCCTAAACTTCTGTGTATATATAGCACTCCCCTTTTATTCTCTTCTGCTTTATTTTTAGCATCCTCTGCAATGAGGGGCTCCTTCTCAACTCACATCCAGTATGCCATTACCATGCCTCTTGCTGTGCAGACACTGGCCATAGCCCTGTCTGCCTGCAGTCAGCATCCCTTCTCTTTGGGTGCACTCTGTTGCCGGAGTGATCTCTCTTGTCTCTCCCCAGGCTTTGTGCTGATGTGCAGCAATACTCCCAGACAAGCAGCTCCAGTGTGTACAGGGTCAGCAGAGCAATTGGAGGCATCCAACAATCAGAAAATCTTATTCTTTAGTATTTTTACAAGAAACAAGTCTCAGGATTTCTAAAGCATCTTTGACTAAAGCTGTTCTCTGGCAAGCTGTAGCTTATTTTCTACTTATACTGCATTCAAGGTTGCTTATCCTTGGGAGTTATTGCACAGCTGCAAGGTTTGATGTCTACCATTTCCTAATGCCCATTTTATCTGGTGATTTATGTCATTGCTGCAATGTGCCCCCTTTGGCACCTCAGCCCTGCTGTGGGTTTAGTACTTTGCTACTGGGAGGATTGCTGAGTATTGAACTAATTGGTTTATACTTCAGGAACATTCATCTCATGCCTTGAGTTACATGTATTACAAGAAATTTGACAGGAGAGACTGCTAGGGAAGCACCATGATAGCCCAGAACCCAGCCTTGAGGGCTCCCAGCCCTGCCAAGCACTCCAGGACGCTACTGCAGTGTAGGCAATATGAGGAGTAAGGCAGCTTTGGCATCCGAGCCACAAATGAGCTGAAGTGCATAACTTGTGCCACAATTTTAAATGGCCTCATGCTTCTTCCAGGAGATCTCATGTCCAAAATGAATGGATAGGTACAGCCTGTGTGAACAACAGTGGCTGGTGCAACTTTTCTGTCATACCAGTGCTTCTGGCAAGCAACCTGGCAGATGAGAATATTGCTTTTCACCAAGCTAAGCATAGATTTATATAACCGGAGCAAGAGTGTTTTTTGTTATTATTTGCTTTCCTCATGTAAAAGGTACTGGTGAAACTCTGAAGAAAGCAGGGCTTGTGTTAAGTTATCCTGAATTTCCAGGGACACACTGCGAAGCTTTCAGCATTTGTATTTTTAGGAGAATAGATGGGGTCTGGAAGTAGGAAGATGAGAAGAATGACAGGATTAGACATCTCTGTGGAGGTGTTGTGTAACAACAAGCCACAAAATATGATAAGTTTTCCATTACCAGAGGGTGGAAATTTGAAAACCAAATGGTAAACTCCGTAGCAGAAGAGCTTTGATTTCTGCTGTTCTGATTTTACCTCCCTGTTTTCTAGAGGTGGGAGCACAGACACAGGTCGGGCTCTGAAGTACATTCTTCGCAAGGGATTCCCTGGTGGCAGAAACTCAAGTGTCCCTGAAGTCCTGATCATCATTTCTGATGGAAAGTCCCAGGGCAGCGCTGCAGTGCCTGCAATGCAGATGAAGGAGAGACACATCACGGTTTTTGCAGTGGGAGTCAAGTTTCCAAGGTAGGAAACTTTCCAGAGTGGGAAATGCAGGCCCAGGTAGCCAAATGGCAAGTCATAGTGAGTGAAGGATGGTCTTGGGCTAGATATGAGTTTTGGAAAGAGAAAAGGGTAATTTGCAGGGTAACAGAGGCATGGAGGAAACACTGATTTAGTCGCTAATATACAGGAGGACCAGGTTTAATGAGGGAAACCTTTCCATTGAGTACTGGCAGAGACTAAACACGTAAGGATCTTGAAAACTCTTTGAAGAGTGTTTGTTTTGCATCAGCATTTGATACCCAGTTCTTTGGGGGGACACTAAGCAGTTGGACTGTCCCTTGCTCGGCAGGTGGGAGGAGCTGCATGTGTTGGCCAGCGAGCCTCCTGAGCGGCACGTGCTCTTTGCTGGAGATGCTGATGATGCTGCCAATGGCCTGTACAGCACCCTGACTGGCTCTGTCTGCAGCACTACTGCTCCAGGTAACCTGCTCTCCTGGCTCAACCTCTGTGCCCATGCTTTGAGCTTGGACCATGTCAAACCATGTCACTGAGTGAGGAAGATGAGGGGGTATCAGGAAGTGTACAGGGGAATTAGCAGGTGTTGCACTCTGAGGTAACCTGTTTCTGGTACCCAGACTGGAGGATGTGCTTGCCAGCTACCTCTCCAAATACTTCCAAGCTGCAGGATCTTAAATCTTTCTGTGTCTCAGTTCACCTCTGAAAATAATATTGGTCCTTGCTTATGTCATGAGAGATAAACAGAATTGTGTGAAATTTTCTAATGGACTTGTCTGTGTGTTAAGGGGAAGCACCAGGCACGTACAGAAGATAAAAAAGATAAAACTAGAATAGTCCAGAGGTGGAACAAAATCAAATCCATGAATGATGAAAGCAACAAAGGAGCTGAAAAGCTGTAATTGGACCCTGAACTGAGCAGTGTGAGGTTTAGGGCAAAGCAAAGGAGGCTCTCTAGAAAGTGAGGTGAGCTGGTGAGCTTGTCAACAGAAAATTTTTCTACTGGGGTCTTATGGAGACTCTTGGAAGCACTACCTGCTCTGCTGTTGGCAGGAAGTTGAAAATGGTTCTCTACTCCCACGGATTTTGTATTTTCAGGCAACTGATGCTATTTTGCATTTTTCTTTGCTACAGGCTGCAAAGTTGAATCCCACCCTTGTGAACGCAGGACCCTGGAGACTGTGAAAGAACTGGTTGGAGACTATGTGTGTTGGAAAGGCTCAAAGCAGCCCAATGCAGTGCAGGCTTCACTGTGCCCTTTCATCAGGTGAGCTGTATACCCACATCTCCAACATATTGTGAGTGGGGCTGAGAGAATACAAGAGATAAAGTAATAAGGGCTCTTTCTGACTTTAACTCTTTACTGGGATGAAGATTCCTCAGAGGACTGATGCAAACATAGTCACTTAGTCCTAGGAAGAGCCTCTCTCTGCTCTGACCATTGGTTGATCTGAGAAGTGAAGGGTAAAATGAGGAGCTGAGGCAAGCGGGGTATGATTAACCTAAGAGCAACATAAATACTATAATTGGAGTTTGGATTGGTTTCCAATATGTTGAATCAATGAATGTTGAAATTTTCATCTCTAAGTTTCTGTTTATGTCTCTGTACACTGTGCTGCAGAGGGTTTCTAGGTCTGGCTGACTCTTCCAAGAGTCTCTGTTTTCATCCACTCAGGCTTTCTTGCTTTCAGAGAAACCCCTTTTCCTGTGCTTGGCTCCCCGGTGGAGCTTTAGGAAGGACTTTCCTATGGAGAAGAAAGTCACTGCCAGTTGCTGGCAGAGAATACCCCCCAGTTATAGTGCCGCAGTCCCAGACATTTTATGCACACAGAAAACTGCATTTTCAGGTCAATGGCAGTGAGTTGTATGAGGGAACTGAAAAACCATAAAGCAGGTCAGGTCCTTCAAATAATTTTGTCCCTACAGTTGGTACAGTGGGAGAAACGCTTAAAAAAAGCTGTGAGAGGAATGCAGCTTTGTGATCCTTGTTGAGAAAAATAGGTGAGTGAGAGTGGTTGTACAGAAATTGGTAGGGTGGTGGTTTTTCATTTTAAGAGATGCTTCATGTGTTTGTTTTAATACCAGGGAGTCAATTAGTGTTTGCAAATCACCCCAGATCTGGGCTGTGCATTGGTGCCCTGCTGCACAGGTGTAAGGAAATGACTGTGTAAGGTCAGATGTGTCCTAGTGCCTGTGACTATTTCCAGGTACTTGTACCTGGGAGACAATACGGTCAAGCAGAGCAGCCTGTGGCTTGTGTGTAGTATCCCAAAAATAATGGTTTTGGCCACAGTTGGTACTAATTTGAGCCACCCTAAGGCAGAACACTGCAGAATCATTGTAACGAAGCTGCAGGTGTTGGAACATTAGAAATCACATTAACATGGATGAAAAAAACCCAGAAATCATCTCAGGAACCAATGTTACCTGCTTTCTTACATGTGGCAAATACACGTGTCTGCTTTAAGGTTTGTTGTGGTTTTTTCATGTCACCTTAGGGCAGGGAAATGGTGGAGGGAGTCAACAAATCACAATATGAGGCACAGCCAATGACTGGGGATTTCTTCCCTGTCTAAGTCTTGCTTGTCCTCTAGTTACAGCTGGATAAGTTAAATGCCAGAATTAATATTGAACAATAAATTCTCACTGCTCTAAAATTTTATTTTAGTTCTAATTTAGAGAAAGAAAGTTAATGTCTGTTTTGCAGCAACTAAAAAAAAAATAATTACTTTGAGCCTTAAAAATACATCTGTAATTTTTAAATGTAAAGCATTCAAGTGGAGTTCAAAAAAAAAGGGTAGATTTTATGAAATTATGTTTTTATCTTTTGCCACCCCAGTTAGAATGGACATCTTTTGAAATATTTGTTTTGAAGAATTGTGTTTTCAAAGGAAAATTTGTTCCATTGAAAACACAGTAAGGTCAACATTGAAGACACCTCATTAATCTTTAAATTCATGATAGATCTTATTCTTCCTGTTTCAGATGGAAGAGAGTCTTGATAAAACACCCATCCAGATGCTTCCGAACTGTATGCCCAGGTGGGACTTGCTTTTCCAAAATTCTCATTTATGAAGCAGGAAAGGTAATAACTAATAAATAAAAAGACAGGGGTTTGCTTTCACTTCCAACATTTTTGTTCCGAGTAAGAGACTGTGATCCTTAACAACCAAGTGATATTTTGTCCATTTTTTTGCCTCATGGGTATCTATGACTAGAGTTCTTTTGGATTAAAATACCTCCCAGACATTTCTTTTTCCACTTGAGGATCCTGTGAATCCCCATCTACTCCTGTCCCTGCTTCCCAAGGCCTACAGGGACTCACTGTTCTCCAGCTAGGGCAGTATGCAGTGATGCTTCCAGCCATCCACCTGGGGCTGTGAACAGCAGCAGTTTAGCAGGGAACATGACACCTGCTGATTGCCAGTCTGTATTGGGAGCGTTGAAATAGCTGTGGTCCTTCAGTTCTTTTTACAAATTCAGGTGACAGCAGCTTTATTTTCTTTGTAAGTACAGCACTGTCCAAGCAGCAGGCCAGACTCTGACCCCTTCACTGCTGCTGTAAATCTGGCAGGGCAGCAAGATTCTTCTTGCAATTCTATATTTATCCATATGTAGTTCACTGGTGGTGTTTCAAAGCAGATGAGGTGAGGTTGGTCTGGTTTGCTTTCTTGTCCTTGCCAGCTGGAGAGCCATCCCAGAACGAAATTGCCATGAAAATGAGAGTGCACATGGCCCTGTGTTAGTTCAAACGCTACAGCAAGAGGGGCAGAGCTGTGACCCCTTTTCCATTAATGCTGATGCTCACACTGACAGGGGATGGGAAAGGGCAGGCTCCCTGCTGATTCCCTGTCTTTCTCTTCCCTGGTCCTGTTTAGACCCTTGTGACTCCCAGCCATGCCAGAATGGTGGCACATGTGTCCCAGAGGGACTGGACAGATACCACTGCCTCTGCCTGGTGGGGTATGGAGGAGACTTCCACTGTGGTAGGTGTGAACTTGTGCTCTGCCTCCTTCCTTCTCGGCCATGCTCTGTATTTGTGGTGCCCTTTGCACTGCTGTGGGAATGACTGGGATTGGGCTACAGACTTTGGGCTTTTCTCCAGAAGACAGGCTGAGTTTACTCTCTTGTTGATCATGACTGTGTCAGGCTCAGTGACTGGGTCTTGTTGTTCAGAAACCAACACCCTGTTCACCTCACCCCGGTGGGGCTGCCTCTGTGTCTAAATGCACGTGTTGTATGTTCAGGAGAACAGAGAAACTGGAAGAGATGCATTTGTGTGTCTGTTGATCTCCTCCTTGCACATGTGGGCCCAGCAGGAACTCCTGGTTATGGGGGTTCAGTGTAAGAAACCCAGGAAGGTCCTGATCATTAGAAAATGCCTTGTACTTACTTTTTCCAGAAGCAAAACTCCCACTTCAAATTGTCTCATGATGTTACAGGTGTGAGGGTCTGGTTCTTGGACTCTCCCCAGTAGGTGATTGTGTACTGTGTTCTGCCTACAGTCCTAAGACAGTGGAGTTGTAATTCTGATTTGAAGTTTGCCATCCAAAAGTTCACTGAATTCCCCCAGACTCCCATAAGTATATCCTGTCTCTAAAGTCTTATGAAGCTCACTCTTGGCACAGTTGTCTTCCAGTTTATGACATGACTGGCAAGGTTTGGGATACTAGACATAGTATCTCTTCTCCACACCACAGGGCTTTCAGCAGGCCCCTGCTGAGGTGCCCAGCATGCTTGTCTGGTTGCCCTGCAAATGACTAGTTGCCATCTCCCTTTTCAGCAGCAAAACCGAGCCTCGAGTGCAGCGTGGATCTTCTTTTCCTGGTGGACAGCTCAGCAGGGGTCACACTGGAAGGGTTCCTGCGCTACAAGGCTTTCCTCAAAAGGTTCCTCCAAGCAGTGATGGGCCACAACTCACCAATGAATGTGGGAGTGGCCCAGTATGATGTTGATGTCAGGATACCCATAGAATTGGGCCAATACAAGGATATATTCAGTCTCATGAAGAGCATTGATGCTTTGAACTTCAGTGGAGGAAGAACCCTGACAGGCAGAGCTCTGCAATACATTGCGCAGCATGGTTTTAGGAGCACCCCAGTCTTCGCAGATGTCCAGGATAATCTCCCTCGTGTGGTTGTCTTGCTCACAGATTCGAAGCCCCAGGATTCAGTGGCAGAAACCCTTAAGAACACAAAGGACCAAAATCTGTTCTTGATTGGTATAGGCAGCAGCTTCATGAGAGCAGAACTGACCAAGGTGACTGGAAACCCACAGCAGACAATTGTCTACTCAGACCCTCAAGACCTGTTCAACAGGATCCCAGAGCTGCAGAGAAGAATCTGCAGTGTGGACAGTGCTGAAGGTAAGACTGTGGTACGGGCATTGTGGGATGAGTTTGCTAAACCATTGAATAGGTTTTTGGAGCTCCACTGGGGAGGAGGGAAGGAAAGAAAAATTATTGTCCTTGTTTTGTTTGTGTCAGTCAGAGATCCAGGCACAAACCTTCCATGAGTGTTTTTTGTGACAGATCTCTACCCATTGGTATGAAAGAGACATAGATCACCCTTCACCAGCAGTGTTAAATTTTGCCCACAATTTCCTCCCAGTGCTTTTTTCTGGTCAGAAATGAGTACATATATATTCTGAAAGATGACATGTTTGCACTCTTCTACACAGGCTGCCAGGCACAGTCTCTTGATTTGGCATTTGCCATGGATGCCTCGTCTGGAGTTGGCCTGGAGAACTTTCTGCGTCTGAAGCACTTTGTCAGGAGCAGCTGTTTGCACTTCATCATCAACCGGGATGTCACCCAAATTGCCCTTGTGATCTATGGCAGCAAAGCTCACACTGTCTTTGCCTTGGATACCCACACAAGCAGTTCTGCTGTCCTCCAAGCTCTTGACCAAGTTCCTTTCCTTGGGGACTCAGCCTCTGCGGGCAGCGCCTTGCTGCATGTTTATGGTGATGTAATGACTGTGCAGAAGGGAGCAAGACCTGGTGTGAACAAGGTGGTGGTGCTGCTCACGAGCGGAGGTGGATTGGAGGATGCAGCTGCCCCAGCTCAGCAGCTGAGACACAACGGCATCTTGGTGTTTGTGGTTGTCATTGGGGACACACAGAGGGACACGCTACTGAGAGTTGCTGGGTCTCCCAACTACCTGGTCCACATCTCCTCCTATGAAGACCTGCAGTATTACCAAGGCCTTATCATTGAAAGAATCTGTGAAGGTAGGAGAACATCCAGTCCTCACTCTTTATATTCGTGCTATAGCTGCTGCTCTTGTAGGTTTTCTAATGCTTTACTGAGTGAGCTCAATACTATCTTTTGCGTTTTTCTCGGGCAGAGAAACTATGACATAGAGATCTGGTGACTGTCCAGAGCAATCCTATAGGAATAGTAACCAACTAAGATTCAGTCCAATGGGTGAGACTGGGCATAATGTGACTGGCTTTTTCTGGCCCTACTAGATCTAGGTTTTGCTTTCCCTGAAAGAAAAAGAAGTTTCCTTTTTTTCTGGGGTTTCTTTAAATCTGTAGAATTTAGTATTCGTTCTTGTACCCCCTGCAATATTGCTGTGGGGCTTAATGGGACACGTTTCCATGCTGGTCCCTAAGTGAGGTCTCTGCTGTCTTGTTCAATAAGTTTGTGACCAGGTATTTGCAAAGTGATGAGTCTGTAACCTCGTCACTCCTGTTCCTTCCTAGTGTCCCACTACTGAAGCCATGTAGGCTTTGAAGATTTTATTTGTGTTGCACAGGATTTAAGCATAAAATCAGAATCTGTGCATTTTGAAGCCTGTGGACTGCTAAACTAGGCCTTCAGACAACTTCTGATTAATCTTCTTTGCAGGAACAAATACTTATCTACAGTGTGGGAGGGAAGAATTTTCAAATAATCATGTGGAAATTCGTGGGGAGGGGGTGGGGAGAAAGGTGCACTTTGTTTAAAACTTTGAGTCCTGAGTGCCAGTCCCCAGCTGGGAAAAAAGTGTCTCTAATACTGAGTTTGAAACACTTGCTTTGTGAGTGCAAGTGCTTGTGTTTGATGTAAATCAGCTTTTCAGAAAGGACAGCAGCTCTGGTTTGAGAGAGGTTAGTACTGGTGAAAGTGCTTTTAGTTAAAATGCCGTGCCTTGTTTTTCATTCAAAACAGCCTGAGTTTAACATCTAGTGTGCTTTTGTTACATTTTAACACATTTATAAGATCAAATGAAGAAGTATATTTGAGCTTCAGCACAGTCAAAAGTCCTTTTCATCTCTGGGCATGCCCATGTCTCCTTCAGGCTTAGAAAGAGCTACAGTACTGTCTCTGTGGGGTGAGGAGCTGCTCTCTTGGCAGGCTCTGCAGATGGTTTCTACCTGGAGCTTTTCAATGGTTACAGTGGTAACTGTTACAGTGGTACTTTTACAGTGGTATTTTCAGCTGTGTTATAAAAGCAATGTACTGTACCATGAAATTAACTAAAACACCACGGATGGAGGGGAAGAGACAGCAAGGTTCAATGAGTCAGGGTAATAACATACCATTTCCTGAGACTGAATTGCTGCTTTCATTTCATGCGCAGGTAATCTCTGTTTGTACTAGATAGGCTGGGACCAAGGGCAGTGGGAAGATAAACCCTTCATTCAGTCTTCTGCTTCTCAGTCCAAGACTTAATAACAGATTCATTGTCGAGAAAGGACTTTAAAAAGTGTATGACTCATGATAAAAGTATTTGAGAAACAGACCCTGCTGCTGGATACCTCGAATATGGTATTTATTCTAAGGTTCAGCTGAAAAGTGTCCAGAAAAAAAGGACCCAGGGTCTAGGAGAAAAGATCACGAGCATTAAATATATTCAAATCTGATTAATGGAAATACAAGTTCTTGGGATCATCAAAGGGTGTAATCCCTGAAGTGCAAGAAGCTTATTTAAGATGATACTATGTTAAAACAGGCTTGAGTTCAGGGAAAATGTGGTGTGGTGGAATAGCATGATTCCCTGAAACAGGGACTGTGGGGTTATCCTGTGAGTAGCCATGGAGGGATGTGAGTGACACATGACATGTAGAGCAGAGGACCATGGAAAAGTTCTCTGGGGAACAGCAACACCTGGAAGATGAGTGGTATGTCCAAGAGATCTGGCTTTCATTGCCAATGGCTCTACCAACCCAGTGTCCATCCCTGGGGATACACTGTCAGGCAGGACCCCATCTGAGATGTCCCATGATGATAAAAAACGTTTTGATCCCAATTCTGCCCCATATAAAATAAAATGGAGCTAAGGATTGAGATGTCTAAGGTCTAGGACTTGATGTGCACGTATCATTATCTGTACAGGGAGAATGAGCACAATGTATGTTAAGCTGTATAAAGCCCCCTGGCAGAGAGGGTATAATGTTTGTATTCTTCTCTTCTTCCCTTTTTCCTATTCCCTCTGTGCTATTTTGTACCACGGAGCAAAGGGTAAGGCTAGAAGCTCTACACCACATGGTTGTTCAGCAGAGGAATTTCACACCATTACCAACACTGTGGTGGTGTTGCCAGCCAACTGGAAACAACTCCCTCTGGGATGCTGCTACTTAACCTAATGTATTGGCAGCAAGGCAGCATGAAACACTGCCAGCCCTGCTGACAGCTGGGCTCTGTTGTGTTAATAGGGTTGGGAAAGCTGTCACATACTTCATAACAACAGAGCTAATAACTTGGACTGTGATTGCAGGCTTCTCTCAAGCCTCCTAGAAAAGAAGCTCAGAAATGTTTCCTGTGTTGTTTTCCATTCATGTCATCCTTGCTTCCCAGCTGATTTCTTGTCCTTGTTCCTCTCTGGTAGAAACTCATGTCCTCTCCAGGGCAAAGTGAAGTTTGAACTCCAGTAGCATTTGGTCTTTTAAACTTCTTGGAGCAGGGCATGTTTCTTGCTCTGCTTTGTCAGTGTCTGGATGTGGGGAGCTTGGAAGTGCTCATATGTTCTGTGCACAGCTCTGAAGAAGCATCAGTTTGCTTTTCTGTGATACACAGCCTAACATGATGTCACTCTTTTAAGCTTTATGAGGAATATTTTCTTCCAGATTAGAATATCTAGGAAAGCTGTTCTGTAGGTTAAACATGGAGGAGTTCATCCTCTGTGTCAAGACAGACTGTGAGCTTGCACCCTCTGCCAAGTTAACGTGTTTTCCCCCATAAGCCCTAGATTACATCTTTTGATGAGAATATATAGTTGCTGTTACTTTTGCAGCATTCCTGATGGAAGTGGGTTGTAGCTATTCATACTCTAGATGTGTCTGAACCTGCTCTTCTGCTTATGTTTGTTGCAGAAGCAAAAAGCCCTGTGAACCTGTGCAAACCTAACCCCTGCATGAACCATGGTGTGTGCATCCTTGGGCCTGGGAGCTACCGCTGCAAGTGCCACGGCTGGGAAGGACCCCACTGTGAGAGCAGTAAGGATCAGCAGACAGCAGCCAAGGCTGATGTCATCCATTCTGCCCAGACCCTCTGAACAGATCCTAAATCTCCACTTCTCGCTTTGAGCATTAAATGTGGCTGTTTGGTGCTGATGTGGCCTCTATCGTATGGAAAATGAAGAGGTTTGGGCTGCTGAGGGGAACAAGGGCTTCTCCCAAGAAGCTGTGCCCTGCTTTATATAGTCAATAAGTCAGTGACTGTGAGGGTGTAATAATTTTGGTAATCTGCTTCCGCTCAGTTCTGTTCCTCTTTTCCCTCTGCCCTGCTGGAAGAAAAAAATCTCTCCTAGATTACCCAGGTAGAAAGATCTGTCCCCCCTTTAATGGGAGGAAGCTACTTCTATTGGAGCATGACCCCCTCCCTCTTGTTTTCAGTGCTTTCCATGGTGCAAAAGCCTCCCCATTGCCTTCCTCTTCTTCAGCAGTGAGGAATGGCCAGAAGGTTGTCTCCAGCTCCCTAGAGGTGGCCCTGTGCCCATAATTTAAGTGGGTTTCTGCCTTGCCCAATATTTTGCTTTTTACCGGAACCCAAGATTTCTGAATTCCATCCTGTGATCTCAGCCAAGAGATTGCTTATTTGATTGTCATGGACTGAGTCTGACCCTGTCCCTTGGTCCCAAAGCCCTTATCCCATATCTGTGCTTCTCTTCTGCAACAGGAGTTCTCCGGGGTGATTCTCCAAGATCTCCAGTCTTCCCTCCGTATTCCCATGTGCAGTGGAGTCCAGTGGGTTTGCAGCACTTCTCCAGAGCCCTCCAGCGCACTAAAAGGCACATGAATCAGACACACTGACAGGATGTGCTGAGTGCTCCAGTTCTCCGTCCAGGAACACTTACTGCCACTCGCAGGCACGATCCAGCAAAGCACCACTCAGTCCTCGGCAGTGACTGAGCTGCTCCAGCACAGGGACTGTGCTGAGACCATTCCCAGTTCCTGAATTGCACATACTGGGCTTCCCAGTGCTCTATTTCTTTTAAAATTGAAGTAAATATTTGTGTTTAAGTATTCTGGCATTTTGGATTTCCTCATCTAGGTCCTAGAGCCATGTAACTGTTTTTTTTTTAACAGATTTTGAGCTCTTTGAGTTAGTCTAAAAATATGTAGAAGTCTGAGCAATTCTGGAGCTTCTGCTGAAGGGATATAACAAAGATTGCACACTTGCAGCCAGGTGCTGGAGTGAATGGCTCATTGTATGCAGGAAGACAAGAGAAAGAGGTACTGATTACAAAAGCCTCTGTTCTGTTTCCTAAGCTGTCCATGCTGCTTTCTTCTCTGAATTTATTTGGAGTGATTGAATATGGTTTAGGTTCATGAATATTTTGTAGCTGTGTATTTTTGATAAGGAAAGGCTTTAAAGAGCATTTAATGATTGATGTAACACTAAAGCAGAGTTGTAGTGTGTGTTGCTAGGTTTTAGTAGGTGTGTTGACTATTTTTCTTTTAGATTTGACCCAGGTCAAATTCAATTACCTGTGCTTCAAGCACACCAAGTAAGGCCAATCCCCCAAGTATTTGCAACAAAGATCTGGTCTGTTGAGGTTCAGAATGAAGCCATGGTTTGCACCACCCTGCTGGTCTTTGCATCTTGGTCTGTCTGCTGTGAGGTTTAACTCCATTCCTCCCCTTCCAGCAGCACTCGTATCTGCCAGCCACAGTCTGACCTGAAGGGAACTAGACCAGAAGAATCTCCTGAGTGCCTTCACTGGGTGCTGGGAATGGGGCATGGCAGGCCAGAGGAGGAAGAAGCCGGGACCTCTTCCCACAGACCTCACCCATCTTTTCCTGGTGCCGCCTCTTTTCTCTCTCCTTTGGTGGTGCATACTTTTTTCTTATTCCTTCTTTTTTGCCTATCCCAGGTCATGTCTCACCTGTTCTTTTTGGTTGTTTCCGTGGCTCAGAGCTTTGCCATATTGCTTTGTTCTCCTTTTGGAGCTGGCTGGGGACAGCAGTCTGCTTGTCCTGGCCTGAGCCTGGATGGATGAGCTGAATGGCATTCCTGCCTCCCCACATTGTTTTAAGCTGATCTGGTGCCTGGCAGAGCAGTGATCTCAGCAGTGGTCTCTGGTGGGCTGTGATGGCTTACGTGTCTCGAGACAGTTTGGCCACATCCTTTGAAATATCAGCCTCATTGCATCACTAGATCAATTTGCCCATGAAGCTGTAAAATTAATGTAACTGCTTCCCCAGAGCCCACGGTTCCAGTGTTGTTTTCTGCTGCCTTTCCCATGGTGTCTGTCACTCCAGGAGAGCAGGACTAGGTCTGGTCAGGGCTGAGGCAGAGATATTAACTGTGACTGCCAATGCTTATGAGAATAGTGTGTATTGTTCCCAGAAAAGAAAAATCCTTTCACCCAGATGTCCTGGCCTCATGTTTGAATAGTAACATTAGATGGACAAAGAGAGACACAAATTGCTCTGCAGGTTTGTTGTCAAAGGAAGAATGGAGTGAAAGCACTCAGGGATGAAAGCTGGCGCTGAGACAGGAGCAGCTCTGTGGTGCCTTGTGGGAGAAACTAGACTAGGGGAAAGGAGAATGTCCTCTTTCTTTTCACTGTCACTTTAGTAGATTGTCTGTGTCCCAAGGCACAGCAGAATAGGGGATTAGTTGAAGGACTGACAATTGGGATACAAAGAGAAACTAATCTATTAATGTTACTTAGGCATTGTTGTAAGTCAGTATTGCCTTTGTTGTTAAATTGTCAGTCTTCTCTTCTTGTGGGGAGAATGGGCTAAATCAGACACTCAGCTGACACCAAATACGTGGTTTGTGTTTTATGGTGTGGAAGTGCCTGTGGAGCTGGCTGGATTCCAGCCAGACTGCTCTGAAAAGTCTCCCTGGTCTCCCTGTACATCCTCTGTTGAGTGAAGGGTCTAAGGGACCCCACTTCTCACCCTTGCTGCCTTGGTGGGTTTGCAGTTCCCTGGGGGTTTCTCTGCCATCGTTCGTCTAACAGCATCATTAGTTCTCACGGGCATTGGTCCTCTGTGGGATTGGTTTTCTCTCTCAAACAGCAGTATTTCTGCCTTGTCCAGCACACAGCTCTGGAGCTGGGACACACCTTCCTGTCCTTGTATAAGTGCTTAAAGCCTTTTCCTTGTGTTGTCTGCAGGATGCCTTGAAGAAGTGCTGAACATTTGGCCTTGTGGCAAATGCGTTGTGGTGCAATCTTTGCGAGTTCTTTATTTTAATGCATAACTAGTAAGTATGTTTTCAACATGCGTAGGACTTACTGGGGAAAAGGTATGCTTGCCTGTGTCCTGAGCTGAGAAAACCCTGCATTTTTACCATCCTGCTGATTTTAAGCACAAGTGCACAAACATCTCTGTGTGATTCAGGTATCACAGACTGCAAAATCTCTTGCTGGAGAGAAAATTTTAATACTGGATGGGATACATCTAGCTCTCTGTATCAGTTTCTCAAGTAGAGATGATATGAAGGATTGGAAACTCATGGAGCACTTCAGGAAAGATGATTTCTAAACCCAGTTCTTGGGCTCTGGGTACATGTGACTGATGTCTCAGTGCCCAGAGAGCCCCAGGGGTTCCCATGTGTCAGGGATCTACATGTGCTGTGACTGTGACCTTCTTCCTGAGTGCAGATAATCACTGAAGCCTTGGATAGATGCCTAGACTTTGCTCTGGCAGTGACAGCACCCACCAGCTCTTCTTTTGTATGGGACAAAGCACTTTGCAAGGTAAGAAGGTAGCAGAGCTTTGGGAGGAGATGGGGAAAACCAGGCACAGGCAAGCAGGATACTACTGAGCAATTGTTGGAGCTTTTTTAAAATTTGAGTTGCAGACTCTAGTTAATTTCTAAGCCCTTTCTTTTGCAAATTTTAATTAAAAAAGAGTAAGAAGGTAAGGGGCTTGGGTCTCTGACATGATCCCTTATTAAATGCTCTGAGACCTGCTCTGATTCAATCAGAAATATTTAATAAGATTTTACCCGATGGGAGCTCATTCCCTTAAAAGCTATGTTGATGTTTGAGGCTGGCACAGGCACTGAGGAGGTGGGGTCCCTGTAAGCCAGCACTAATCCTGTCTGGCATCAGGGGAGCCCAGAGGATGCTGTCTGTGCCAGGTCATCATCAGGTGTCTGGGCTGCTGTTACTAATGGAGCCATGAATTATTCCCACTCTGTAGGATTTCTGGGTAAGCCTTGGCTGGTTGTGAGCCATGTGATGACTTCAGAAGTGAACCTGGTTCTCCTTTAAGAAACTGGCATTTAAGGGCATGCTATGAATTTCACCCCCCTACCTTCCATCTGCAAGCAAAATCATGCCTGCTTGTGGTAAGTAAATGTGTATGGCACATGTACTGTAAAGGCTGCAGCAGGGAAGCTGGGATTTGGACCCCACTGTGCCACCCCTCCTGGGTACTGAAAGACAAGGCCAGACTGCAGGAGGTCTGCTGCTGCTCCCCTTAAAGCCAGCTGGTTTCTTCAACTTGGAAAGTCTCTCTTACTCTCTTCAGTAGAAGTAAATTAGTTTGATTTGTACCTGAGACAACTTACATAAACATTCAGGCGAATTTCTCCACCAACATGAGGCAATTTACTTTTTTTTCTTTAAAATCTGACAATTTTTGTCTTAGTTGAAAATTAACGTGCCCACTAGCAATCTTTATGTGCTAGTCAGGAAACCCCCAGATGCTATTGTAGAGTTGTTCCATGTATCCAAAGCAAGAACTGTGGAGGTTCTTAGGTGAGAAACTTGCTAAGAAAAATCTTTTCTAGCAGCTGATTTCCCTGCAGAAGAATATGGTCTTTTGCTTGAGACATACTGCAGGTCCCACAGTGGCCTGGCTGCAATGTAGACAGGTGAGAATTACAGTGGGAATGAGTAACAAATGAGGTAACTATCAGGTGGAGCTCATACTAATGTGTTTAAAGTAGCCATGGGTGATGAGCAGCACTGCTAGGGAAAGACAGAAACAACTGCTGCTGCTGCCCATTGAATGCACAAAACCTGCCACCCTCAAACCAAGTTGTTCTTTGGGGATTCCTGGGCTCACTGGCAGGTTTGTGTCAACGGGTGAGCTTGGAGAGGCCACGGAATGGGACCTTCCCCAGGATTTGGGGCCTTAGCTACACTGCCTCTCCAAGTTTTCTACGGGAGTGGAGCTACTAGTGGTATAGCCACTGAAAAGTATTTCACAGATGGATCTGATGTCCCTTCTGTAAAAACTGGCCTAAACCACTTTGACTTTTTTCTTTCCAGCTAAAGCCCCTCCTCGTTTTCCCCTCGGTGACTTCAGCAGACACTAAGCCAGTACACAGTTGCTATCTAGTGGCCAGAGGAAGGTAGTGGAAGCATTTGTCACTGCTGGTTCTATGCCAGAGGACTGTGCTACAGAGATACAGGCAGGAATCCGTTACATATATTCATGCAAATTGTTGGGGTAACTATTATTTTTCAGTGGGTTAGAGCTCTGAAAATTGTTTTGGTTGATGATGCAGTCACTACAGACGGCTAAATCATTTAAGTTGTAGTCCACTGCAGTTGTAAACTGCATAGCTAAAGACTTTGTAGTAACTATTAGTGTTAGGTATTTGATAATGCCTGAAATCTACTGGAAGCAGGGACAAGCCACGTTGATAAGAAAAACACTAGTAACAGAATATACTCAACATTTTATTATAAAACCCTCTAAAGCGCCACTTTATAGGTCACAGTTACAACAAAGGAAATGCCTTGAGTTAAGAGAACAATGGGGACGAAGAGACATTGTTTAACATTTCTTGTTTGGGGAAAGTGTGTTGTTCAGACCTTTCAGATGTTTAACCATCCCTTAATCGAGGCATTCCAGCAGGATCACTGAAGGTGACAGGGCTGTGGAGGGAAAAGCACAGCCACTCTGGTCTATGGCTGTCTCAGTACCTCTGTGAAATGTCTGGACAACTTCTGGAGGATGACAGGGGGGTGTATGGTAAGGGCACAGTACTACACATATATTTAGGGTGTGGAGAGGGTCTCTCACCAGCTCATCATGGGTCAAAACAAAAACTTCATGGTGTCTGTGGCCTTCCTGTGCTTTGGAGGGGGAAATTCCCAGGGTCCTGAACCAGAAGAGTCAGTGTTTATTTGCATGAATTCCTATGTACAAAATCTTGCACAGGGACAACCTGACAGCTAGGGCTGATATACTCCTCATGAGCCCTGGAATTAGCAATTTCTCCATTTGCACTGCAGTGAAGACTTTTAAAGAAAAAAAAAACGAGCAAGGTCACCTTTTTTGCTTCGAGGATACCCTGGACCAAGTGCTTTGTTGCACCCTGGCTCTTTGACAAGGCCAGAACCCCTTCTGGGCACATTCTCAGTCACCACAGTGCCACCACCAGATGCACAGCCCTGTGCATCCCTCTGCCTCTCTGGCCTTTGTGTGAAGAAGGAACGTCCCTTTAGAGGTGGTCTCAGGCCTATAAAGAATTTTCAAGGCTGAGGAAGGTACAACACTTTTCCTGTCTGCCTCCAGCCTCACTCTGGGTGCTGCTCGCTGGTGTAGCTACAGGACTCCAGGAACAACCTAGCCAGGGAATTAGTGCTGCTTTATCTTTGTAGGGTTGGAAAACAGCTCCAGCCCTGTACAGCTAACCCAGCTACTAAGCCTGGGCTCTAGGGCTGAAGGGACAGGCAAAGGTGTCTCCAAGGTATCAGACAGGCTCCAGGGAGGATTTCTGCCAACCCCCTACCACCCTTCAAATTTCAATGTCTCTAAGTTTAGCAGTCCCAAACATCCAACATCTTTCATTAGGAAGCTTGGCTAGGTCAGAGAGGAATAGGCTTAGTGGGCCACACTGCCATGGACCAAAGGCAGTATTAAGTTTAGTAATTTGAAAATAAGGGTGATAGCACCAAGACGGCCAGGAGCTCACCAGAGACATGGCAGTGCAACCTCACTGCACAGGGATATCTTCAGCAGATTGTAGGGCTGTGGCTCTGTGAGGACCAGACACCATCACAGCTGAGGCAGGAGCATGGGGACAGCTTTACCTCCCCTCTCCTAAGGAAAGGGCAAGCCCTGAAGCATACATTGGAATCCAGCTTTCCCATACAACAGCTAAGCAGGCCTTCACATATGATTTCCTTTTTCTTTTCAGAACAAACTCCTTGGGTGAAGTAGACCAAGATGTTCAAGAAAATTAACTGAATCTGCTTCTCAGAACTTCTTTACTCAGAGCTCTTGGTGAGGCCAGTCTGTAACACAGCTCACAGCAGGAGGTGAGCAGCTGGATATTCTGGCAAATCTGCAGCTGGTAAGAGTAAGCAAATGCTGGAGTGCATCAAGACCGATTAAAAATGCCCTAGACAGGCTGTTGTGTGCTCCTCATTCATGTTTCAAGCATTGGTCAGGTGTGGGAATCACCCTTGACTGAAGGTTGGATGAAATGCAGCTGAGTGACGACCGGCAGCAAAACAGGTGAGACTTGACAGCCTGGTGGGTTTCAACCTGTCCTGGTAACTTGCAGTCATCTAAAGAATAGCAGAGGCCCCTTCTGAACCCACTACAGTCACTAATATAGAAAACTTAATAACTCATTGATAAACCTTCAGAGTAGAAATACACAAAACACTCCCTATGTACAGTAACATTCTCGTTTACATCAGCTGGGTTAGGAGTCTGATGGAAGGATTGCCACTCGTTATTGTTTTAGCTATGTGATTGGGATTTGTCTGGAAAGAGCAAGAGAATTTGGGATAACTCATTTTGGCAGCTGTTGAGTCCATTGCTGTGTCTGAGCAGTTGGCGTGACATGAAGGAGGCGCTTGGTGTGTTGTTGTGTTGCACACCCAACCTCCACCTACAGATGGTTGAATCCCCTGGGCTGTGCATGGGCAGTTCGAGTCTTTAGTCCATCTCTGAAAAGTGTGCTTCTAACTAGCACCCTTTTTCTCCCATTCCTGCCAAGGAATAAAAGGCAAATTAGTCAAAATGCAAATCTGGCAAGCCACAGTAGCCACAGTGTGTGCAGGCATCAACATGATTGGTACCTGCATGGTTGTGGCTGCAGGGTGGGTCAGGGATATCTCTCCATTATAAACAATACACATATTTATTCATTTAAATCACAGGCAGGGCGAACCCAGATGAAAAGCATGGAGGAAAACCAGGCTGATGTGCTCTGAATGACCCACCCCCCACCACCCCCATCCCACCTGCTTCACTGCCAGGAGGAAAAAGCAGTGGCTGTCCCAGATGGATTTTATTCCTATACCAACTGGTGCATTACCTTAGCTTTCTGTAGGACTGTTCCCTTCCCCGTGACCATGACAGATAAAGGCCGGTTTTTTAAAGCCGTTGCTGAATTGACTGGTGAGTTCTCTGCAGTGTTTGCTGGACTGGCACTTTTTGTCTGAATCTACAATAAAAATCATAGAAATGGCAATGACTATAGACTACTAAGAGAGATTGTGACTAGGAAATGGTGGGAAGAAGCAGCAGTCTTGACCCATTTGCACTGAGGCAGTGACATGTCAATTTCAAAAAAAGCACCAAGATACGTGTGTATGTGTGTGTGGTGTGTTTGAGGACTCAAGGTATAAAGCAAGGTCCAGGTGGTGAGCTTCTCTGTTTCATGGGAACCAAGCTGCCAAGAAGGAGTTTAGATGCCTGAATCTCCTCCTGCAAAAACCATCCCTTTCCTCAGCTGAGTGCAGAAGGAGCTGGGTCCAGACCTGCACAGCCCTGGAGCATGTTGCTCAAGGTCCCACAGGGAAATAAAATTACTTTCCTGTGTCACATCCTCCTTTCACTTCCCCATCATTGCTGTTACCTCATTAGATTATTATTATGTATATTATATATAATAATTAACATAATACTTAGATAATACATATAAGCTATACATTTAGACAAGATCACATATTATAATACTGATGTTATTATTAATTACTATCAATCACTGGGACAGCATGACTGCCTAGCTGCCAGAAAGCTGCTTTGCATCCCAGGGGTGCCCCCCACATACCCGGGGGGCTGCGTTCTCCAGGTGTGTGGTGTCCACTGCAGTCCCCAATGTCACAGGGCCAGACTCCGCCTTCTTCAGGTTCTCCTTCACCTCCACCAGGCTCAGCTCCAGATCCACCCTCTGACTTTCCTTCCTTTTGCATTCTTCATCTATTTCCTTCAGCCGCTGCTCCAGGTTCTTGTCTGTGAAGAGAAGAGTATCTTGGTGCCTGCCAGGAACTTGGGGAGCTCATGAGGGGATCAAGGACCAGGGCATGTCCTCTGTATTTTCTGTTTTACTCCAAGAGGACTGCTCTAGTGCAATCTGGGCTATGTGGTTTGGCTCAAAGAAGCAGGTTCCCCGTGGCCCTTTCTGGTCCCGGGTAGGCCAGGTTCATCACCCACTCTTTCCCCACAGTCTCACCTTGGCTCATTTCCGCACATCACAACTTGCCCCAGCTCTACCTGTGCTGCTCCCAAGCATTTCCTTCAGCTCTCGTCTCTCCTTGCGTAGCTGGGTGAGCTGAGCCCGGATTTCATCCTTCTCCTTCTCCAGCCTTTCCTTCTCCTCTGTGAACCGCTTCACCTCTGCTTCTGTCCTGTTCTTGCCCAGCTTGGTTTCCACTGCTGCTGCTGGAAACACAGCCCACCAGAACACATTCAGCCAGGGAAAAAAAAAAGAACAGCAGGGAAAACCTTTTCAGGTGCTCAGAAACAACACAAATGAGGGTCTCTGAAGTCACCAACCAGGAAGCTCATCAGCCCCTTGGGCACTGTAAAGTTGCTGTACAGCAGCAGCTGAACCACAGGGCACCATCACCTCCCTCCAAGCCCCTGCTGCTGAGACACACACTG
>VYZS01089933.1:28506-38630 GCA_013400695.1 Neodrepanis coruscans | reverse complement strand
TTTTTTTTTTTTTTTTTGTGTTAGCCCCTTGGTTTTCCTGGAACCTATTTTCAAATGAAGCAGAGTTTTTTAAAAAATTAGTGGAACATACATAAAAGCACACTTGGTAGTTCAAGAAGAGACAAATAGTTCACTCTAATACAACATATTAGACCAAGACTAGAATGGAGTATGGTCTATCCAGAGAGCTGGATTGAGTTGGGATCAGTTGAGGAACAACTGCAAGCCATAACCATTCATCCAACATTCAGTGCTGTATGGAAAGAGGCATCCACCCAGATCTTTCCAGTTCTTTGAATCTTGACTGAGAGGTGTCCATCCCCAACATGACAGCAACACGAAAAACTGCTCTGCCAAATTCTGCAGCTGGAGGGAAAATTCCTTTCTTCCTTGCTTCTGGCTGATTCACTCAGGACAGAAGGAAATCAGTTTCTTGGAAAAATTATATCTGAAACACTGCCCCAGTGACACCCATTTAGGAGCTTTCAGCCTAGCAGTGGCTGAAAGTGAATTAATTGTGAAGTGTACCTGCAAAATACAAGCAAGAAAAAGCCTGGATTTTCATGAATTTAAGAAAGCAACAAGGGGGAGAGAAAGGCCACCAGGTCAGGTGGTGGTTGTTAGTCCCCCAGAAGGTGAACTATCCTCAGGTTTTCATTAGCTTTTAAAGGTATTCCAGGTGCATCCTGGAATCTCCAGGCCCTACATATCCATTCCTTGCTGCTCAAGTCGGGTTTTGTGTTCTAGAAATGCTCTACAGAAATATCATTATAAATCCATAGCTAAAAGGACCCATGCATCTTAAATGCTCTTTTGTTTTCCACCTCTGAATATTCTGCCAGCAGAGATTTAGAACATTGGCTCTGTAAATGCTTTCATATCAAGACTAAAGGCAACACTTGTTTAATTCATTCTTTGACCCAACAGCAGCTTTATCTTAGGTTATCACTTGTTAAGCTCTCTAGAATGTTTTAAACATGAAGAGCGCTACTGTGTATATATATCCAGTGTATTGTATTTTACTTGTACAAATTTGACAGTAGTGATTCATAAACATCAAAACCATTTCCTTTCTGTGCTGCAGATTATGCTTTAGCTCCATTCACAGGGTATGTAACCCATTCTAGACAAAAGAAAAATAAAGAAAATTGTATTTATCCTCTCTCCAATTTGTAATTCTTTATTGTAGGTCACAAGAGGTTACAGATTTATATACACCTGCTTGTCTGTATATATTTTTATATAGACTTGTATGCATAAAGGGAAGTTTTGCTGTGTTTATAAATATACCTTTACATATAGTTTGATTGCATATATAAATATAAATACACATAAACGAGGATAACTCTAGCAGTCATATACACTTCAGTGTAAACAGGAGACTGGATTTATACATAAAAGGTACTGCAAGCTGATTAAAATAACTAAGGTTTGCTGTGCATGTGTAGTGTAAAATAATTTACACTACTCTTTGTAAACCCATGGTTTCTGACAGCATAGGATTAACTCCTCATTTTTCAAAAAGCTACAAATGTATTTAAAATCAACATCTAACAATGACCGCCCAGATCTGATGCCAACAGAATCCTTTTGGATGTGGATCACACAACATGTATAAAAAGTTTTGTAATATAGAGTCACAAGACTCTTGATATCCATATGTGTATTTAGTCCCAAAACAATGATGTTGCCTGCATCACAGGACAGATAACTTCTTACACGAACATCCCATTCTTGGGTTGTAGTCTGTTTTCTCCCTCCCTGAAGGTCATGATGAGATCTGATTTGTCATCCTCTTATTGCCTCTTTAAAAAGCAACCAATCAAAACCAAAATAAAAGCAACAAAAAAACCCTCAAACCAACAATTGGGTGGGAGTGTAAGGGGAGCCAGAATATCCTGCAATACATTCCTCAATAAGCAGGAGACCAAGGACCACAATGCAAATAGAGCAGTTCAACCTTGTGCAGAGAAGTGGATGTTATGTCAAACATTTTAGTCTCAACATTCATCTCATCTTTTAGTTATCCACTGTTACATCTGCATAAAAATACTTAATAAATTAATATTATGAATAAAGAGAATAATAGACTGAAACTGCAAAGGTCAGTGTTCAGGAAACATCACCTGCTCCTTGGTAATACCACATACAAAAAGTACGTGCTACAGTCCTTGATGTACCTATGACTAACAAGCCAGACACAGGGAAGCCATTGGCAAACAGCAGCTGCTGGTGTTTGTGCTCTGTCACAGAAGCTCAAGTATCTCAAAAAACCCAACGACAATCAGCAAGGACAGAAGCACTGATGACAGCAGACCTCTGTCAGATGCTTTGTCCTTGAGTAATTTCTCAACAAGGTATGTTAACAGGAGTAATGTGAAGAAAATATCCTGAATGGAAGAATGGGACAGCTAAAGTTAAAGCTCCATCAGGAAGGAGATGCTTTAGAAACATGGGCAACAGCTAGATAAGGTTTAAATTATCTGCTTCGTAACTGCAAGTAATGGTTGCCAGCAGTAAGGGGAATACTTGGAAGAGAGATTTCTTTTTGGCATCATCTTGTTTTGAAGCACTTCACAGTTTTAATAGTTTTCAGTTAGTGCAGGCAGCAAAACCTATAAAAAGACACCACAGAACTGCAGAAAGAATGTGCCACAGGCAGAATTAACTGGTTGTGGCTAGGGTACAGGATAAAAACCTGGATGAGCAAGAAAAGTGCACTGAAGTGAGCTAGTGAAGTGAACTAGACCTGACTAACAAAACTAGCAGAAGATGTTATCTACAGTGGGATTCAGCTCCACTAGTCACAGCTGTCAGAAGTTAGATGTCTAGTCTAATCTAATCCCTCATGTTCCTCAGGCTGGTGAGGCACTAGCACAGAAGACAGCTCCAGAGATTAATGAATCCCAACATATTTAGAAGATAGCTTAAAACAGAAAGATCTGTCCTCTTAAAGGAACAAAACAAAATATTGTGGATGATAACTCCTACTTTTTCTACAACTGCAGTAATATGAAATGACTGCCATCCAGGCTGATGTTCATAAGAAAAGAAGAGCATTCTAATACAATGGACATGCTGAAACAGTCAAAATCCTCTGTTTTTCATGTTTGGTTGGGGTAGGAGGGAAATAAATTTATAATATATTCCAATACCAGGCAATGTGCATGGTGGAGACAAACAGTGGTAAGAATTTCTGCTACATCTCTAGTTCTGTGCCATGAAAGGGTTATAACCATTTAACCATCTAAAATACTGAGCCCCGGACAAGTTGGACTGAGGTTCCTGGTGCACCAGACACCAGAAAACCCTCAATTGCTGTAATTTTATTTTCCTTTGGAGTTCAGAAGGGCTTCTATTTAAAATTGCTGCAGTAGTAGATAACAAAGGAAAATCATAGCTCACACTAAACAACAAACCAATACTTCCTTTTTTTTTAAGAAAGTGCAGTTATTTTTAGGAAGTATAAGCAGTTAGAAAGCCCTGAGGCCAGCTGATGCTAATTATTTTCTATTCTGTGCATGGAATTTTCTTAAATAAATAGATAAATGAATAAATTAGCTGTCAATCCTATTGCATCAATGTCAAAGCCATGAAAAATGTAACTATGTAGCATAGTATGCTCCGCTAGCGCTGAGACAATGACATCTTTTTAGAGTGTGAGTAGAAAGAATTATTTCAGGCATATATTTTGAATATCTATTTGAAGCTATCATGTTGCAGTAAATAAAATGTGTTTTATCCTTGCTTAGTCTGCAATCAAGTCTAGCTCTATGGCTTAGCGGGCTAATGTTCTCATCACTTTAACTTTCTTGCTTGGCAGGGGATCAACCTCTCTGCCGCTCACATGGAGTAGGCAAACTTGCAGATTTCAATCCTGCTGGCATTTTTTTCTGAAATAATGAGCTAGAGTATACCTTTTGGCCTGACAAAGAAATTGTAAGTCTGAGAGCATTTCTCTCAGACAGTGTAGGACCTCAGAGAGGGGCTGATGGTGAAGAAACTTCACCATCAATGTCATTAGAAACAATGTGGCTCCTTAGCAAAATGCTTGAAACATGCAGAGAACTAAATTAGCCATGGCGAGAGCAACAACAAAACCCAGTCTATAACCACATAGGAAAAAATACTCAGATGAAAGCAATGAGACTAAATAACTTGAACTTGAATGGAGTTATCTGGGTTTTTTGTTTCCTTGCAGGTCATATAGGAAGGAAAAACAGTGCAACACGTTTGATGTAGTTTTAATAAATATTCAAAGTCCCTTCAACTACTGCCTGAGTAATTACTGTGGATGCAAATAATATGGGAAACAACAGAATGATTTTTTGGGCTTTCTCAGGGCAATGGACTTCAGAAGTAGCAGCACTGTATTGTGTGTGTGAGACAACTTCAAAAACAGAGAAAAGGAGAAAGCTGCAAATAGTGAATGTTGTAAGCCTCTCAAACATACTACATTGTTAGCCGTGTATGTAGAAGCCTTCAGCCTTCAGCCACTGTGATTTTCCAGTCACAGTTTTGGAAATTATATTGTCTTGCTCTTTGTGCCGTGATGGAAGTCTCTGTGCATTACCCTGCTGCCTGCTTCAGTGAATCCTTTATAGCAAAATAAACCTGGCCATGAGAAACAGAGAATGTTTTCAAGCCAAAACAGACAGGAAGAGACTTGTGTTTGTAGTGAAAATTTAATTCCAGGGATCATTTTGAACACATCCTATGCTTGGATCCACTGGTTGCCTTGTTCAGCCTTTTTCAGAGGCACACAATAATCCACCTTGAGATTCCCCACAGTACTTCAGCAATACAACTTCTCTCAGAAAAACAGGTAGGGCTTTGTGGTAGCTGTTTTTAAGCCATTACAGTTGACGAAAATATTTTGGTCTGTGTTGGTGAAGAGCATTGGAGGGTCTATGTGCTGTCTTGAATAAGGCTGACAGATATCACCAAGGTCATGGATTAGTCATATTTTTCTCTAACTTTAAAGGTCCAGTAAAGCATTTAATTCATGTTGAAAAAGAGATACATCTTCTTGTCTCATTCCATCTCTCAATCTGCCTGCTGGACAACCCTCTAATCTCCACGATGACACAGCCGTAGGGTCCTACTCTCAGGTTTTTTCATTCATTTAATCAGTGCTCCCATTGTAGTTATCACTTCACCTGACTCTGGTTGCAGATGGAATATGCATCAAGTGGACTCTGCAGTCCACTCATTTGCTAAGAATTGTATCATCACACACTGTGTGGACCTGTCTTCTCAGAGAATCAAGTGTCAATGACTCAACATCACGTGGATACACAGTCATATTCTGTGATGCTGCTGTCCTCCAGTGAATCTGAAATGTGCTGATCTTAGCAATAGTAGAACTTTTCTAAAACCTAAAAATGCAGACAATGTTTTAAATACTTCATGCCTCAGTAAAGCTAGACGAAAGACTGAGGAATACTGAGGATTAGGGATAAATACTGAAAATCAGAACATGGATGTGAAAGTCATCTTTCTATACTTCCTATTTTGCATTTTAGAACTTCTGTCAACTATCTGCTTTAGGAGGCCTATACGGCTTCCTCTACTCCTATTCCCATAGATTGTCATATTTCTATAATCAGTCTCTGTTATTGACTCTTGATGTTCACATTTCTGATTTGGAGAAGGCAACCCACATCAGTCGAATGTTGTGAGTGACAGAGAAATCTGCATAGGAAACAGGATCCTTTTGTTCTGCTATTGCTGGTTAAGACAAACTCCCCTTCTGATTGTCATTCCAATGGTCCACACCTTTATGGGTTTATTAAGGGCTATGTTTATTGCCTCTTGCCTTCTTCTGTGACTCAGTAGTGACTTCTTCTGTGACTCAGAGATTTACAAACAAAAGTAAAATGACATTAGCAGTTGTCAAACAGAAAAAAGACAAAAACTGATAAAGACATGTTGCTTTAATGCTTCTAAGCAGATATTGCAAGTAACAGAATGCACACACACAAAGGGGGGATATTCAAAACAGCAGTTGCCACCATCTGCATCTTGGAGAAAGAAAAGTCACTGCTTGATTCAATAGCAACTTGTATTTCAAATTCAGCTGATCGAAGATGAACAGAGCAGTAGCTGCAACAGTTAAGCCAGTGAACCCTTGCACTGGAATGGACCCAAGAGGTGTCAGCCAGGCAACTGGTACCTACCCATGGCATCAGCCTTGTAATAAACCTCAATAGGATATGGGGATCATGCATACCCTTCCAGCTATGCTTGGCACTTCTTTGCTATTACAGCTAGCTTCTGCAAGATCAGTACTGAGGGAAAAGGAATGGTTAAGGGCAGGGTAGTCCTTGACCATGGTCTCTGAGCTCCTATCAGTGACCAAGTCATCCATGTTATTTCCTGTATTGGGTTTTCTGTGACCAGGTTTTGGTAGCAATGGGGGTCTGAGGGGGAGGTTTCTTCGAGAAGCTGCTGGAAGTTTTCCCCATGTCCAGCAGAGCCAATGCCAGCCAGCTCCAGGCTGGACCCACCACTAACCAAGGCCAGGCCAATCAGTAGCTAAAGTAACGCCTCTGTGATAATATATTTAAGAAGGAAGGGAAAAAAAAGTTAGTTTAGATTAAGATGGCTGCCAGAGAGAAGCAGAGTGAGAACATGTGAACAACACTGCGGACACCAAGGTCATTGGAGAAGGAGGGGGAGGAGGTGCTCCTGGCTATGGAGCTGAGATCCACCTGCAGCCCGTGGTGAAGACCATCATGAAGCAGGCTGTACCCCTGTGGCCTGTGGAGGAGCCCATGCTGGAGCAGGTGGATGCCAGAAGGGGGCTGTGGCCTGCAGGAGGCCCATGTTGGTGCAGGTTCCTGGCAGGGACCTGCAGCCCCTGGGGAGAGGACCCCACGCTGGAGCAGGATTTCCTGGTAGGACTTGTTGCCTGGGTGGGACCAACGCTGGAGCAGTCTGTACTTAAGGTCTGCACCCCGAGGGAAAGTGACCCATGTGGCAACAGTGTCTGAAGAACTGTTGCCCATGGGATGGACTCTCACCGGAGTGATTTGTGAAGGACTGTCTCCTGTGGGAGAGACTCATGCTGGAGAAGTTTGTGAAGTACTGTCTCCTATGGCAGGGACCCCACGGGATGCGGGGGAAGGACTCCTCTCCCTGCAGCAGAAAACAACAGCTGACTGTAAACCCCATTCCCTGTCTCTCTGCACTGCTGGAGGAGAGGAGGCTGAACATGGAGAAGGAGGGGGTGGGGGGGAAAGGTGTCTCTTATATTTCTCATTCTTAGCTCTGATCTTGTTAGTAATAAATTTAATTAATATCCCTGCATAGAGTCTGTTTTGTTCGTCACGGTGATTAGCAAGGAATCTTTTATGGTACTTATTTCAACTTGTGAAGCCCTTCATTTTGTTTTCTCTGCTCTGCTGTTTGCAGGGGGGAGTGAGAGAGTGGCTGTAGTGGGCCTGTGGCATCCAGCCCAGATTAAACCACTACATCTTCATACAAAATTACCCACCAATGTTAAGCTAAAGGAAGACTATATGCCAGGCTTTTCTAGAGCAGCACTAGAAGCACTGCTGAATGTCATCCCCTGGGAATCACTTGGCACTGTCAAAACTATCCAGTAAATTTCTTGTCAACATCTGATAATTTTCATTATCTTTCTCCAGTTTTCTATGTGACTCAGAGAACTGAGAGGCTAATTCATCCCATAGATCAGCTTTCTGTTATAATCAAGTATCCTGTTTGGCATTTCCTTATCTGATCAGCTCACCAATTATTTTCCCTTGTACAGAAGGATGAATAAATGAGGGCTACTCAGATGAGAATTCATTGGAGATTTTTCATCAAACAGACCCTGAATCAAACTTTCTCTGATGTTACCAGTGGATGCTACCCAACTTTAAAAGACAGGTGCTCACATATTACTGTCCTTTCCTTCTCACCACAGCTCTACCCAGAAAGGAAAAGGCCCTGAAACACAGCAAAAAAAATTTTTTTTGCTACAGGCTTATATTCCTTCACCTCTGCTTCTCTTTCTGCTTCTCCTAGATTCCCTTGATCAAGACTCTCAATCTTTTGGTTCTGTAAGTCATCGCACCAAGTTTCAAACATATCCAACCATTCACAACTTCTTCCTCCGAGAAATATGTCAATTTCCTTTTGCATGTTTATCTCTGGTCCTCTTTATAGATATATTTAAGGGCTTCCCTATTAACATTGCTACTCTTTACCTTCCTTCAAATTATTCCTTTTTCTTTTCAAAACTAAACGCTAAATTTTTTTTTTTGATCTCAGGAGTGAAACCAACTTTTTTACCTCTATGTTGTTTTTAATAGCTGTGAGGAAGCACTGTTAGTTTTGACACCTCCAGCTCATGGTATTTTGAACAGAAGTTTAAGCATAACTGAATACATAAACATGTATTTTTCAGCCTAGATAATATGCCAGTTCTCTATGTGCAAGAGGCTCAACAGGTAAATAGGCATGGATTTTACTGGAATCAGCAATCTGAATTAGACCAGCTGAAACTCTGGTTGGAGGAGTCAAAAGTCATTCTCTCTGGAAAATAAGTAAAGTCAGCACTTTAAGTTACTTTAAATAACCTTAAGTTACTTTTCTTGTCAATGTGTACTTTTGGCTTGAGGATGTCAAAGACTGCTTTTCTGAATCTTCCTTATACTTCTTTGTGGTGGTCTTTGTGCTATTTGGGTGTAAATTCACCTTCACACAACATGTTCGCTTCTCTTGTATGCTGGCTTTTAGACTGGGTGTGGAGCTGATCTCTCTGTGAAAGCTGTGTGACATATCCTATGGCTGTCACTGAGCAAGACTGAGTGGCCTCTTTTTCTGCTCATTAGTTTCTCATACTTCAGTGACGGTCCTGTTCATTTTTGGAGGGCCTTGTAGCTCCACTTTATTTCTTACACAAACTAGCAGCTGTAGCTGAGTAGGATTAAAGGATTCATGCCCATTTTTCTTCCACATTGCCCTTTCTTCATGGTTTTCTCCTCCCTATCCTATCAACACTGACTGAGTAAGGTGGTAGAATATTTCAAATCTCATTGCATTAAGACCTCATTGCATGTTCCATTATTGAAGAGTATTCTTCTCTTTTGTAGGTGGGAAGGTGTGCATCAGCACTGCTGCCTGGCCAGAATATTATTGGGAAATTAAGTTTGGTACAGAGACAAAGTATCCAACAAAGAATGGAAAGAGGAGGGACTAGAGATCTCAAGAGTGTTGTGATGGCTCTCCAGAATTCAAGCATTTCATGCAGTTTCTTGGTTTTCCTGCTCAGGTTTTCAATGAAAAATTGAAATATTCTATGGAAAGCAGAATGATTTAATGAATAATTCACTGCAACTGAAAGCTCAATCTCTGTTGCAAAAGAGTTTGATGTAAAACTTTTCGGTTGCCTAAGTGGCTTCTCTTACCAAATGCTGCACTCAGATATGGATACAAGTGTGAAAGTGCCTGTGGTTCATGAGGCCTGATTTACTATAACCATATGCAACTACTGAGAGCACAGAAAATAAGAACCTGAAGAGGCTATGGGGCTAACAGGAGAGAGAATCCTTGACAAAATATAACATTAATATATAAATTTCCCAAATATTTATGTAAGGATGTTAACAGGCAATAATAATTTGTTTTCCAAGCTCACAGCATATGCTCTTGTTTTAATACATAGGCTATGTTCATTAACGATGCAGCTTAATATAAGCAGAGGAATAAATTGAAATGCTCTTCTACTTTGTTTTTAAGTATCAGGGGGGTGAATTAATAGTTTCTCTTGATAGCTATCACCAGCTCACACCCTTTGAACTATGCCCAATGTTTGTAGGGCTTGCTGTGTAAATGAAGGACTAAGCATACGACTCAGCTCCTGAATGCTGGATATATTACACAGACTGAATGACAGAACTGCCAGAATAAGGAGAACAGAAAGGTTAGTAAAAGTCTGTTTTTAACCTGGCATTTCAGTTATCTTTGTGTCGTGGGGCTAAAAAATGAAAGTTAAAAACGATCAAGCCACGGTACGGCGACTGCCTTGCGCTGACGGCCCTGGCGACTGCTATCTGCTCCGGGGCCGCCCGCCCCCATGCCCGCATGGCTTTTTCGGTCGCCCCTTCCCCCCC
>VYZS01089933.1:1281-24056 GCA_013400695.1 Neodrepanis coruscans | reverse complement strand
CTGTGGCGGCAGCCTGGTGTGGTATTTCCTGGGAGGGGGAAGCTGTTTCTTTTTTCTTTGTGATCACGTTTTTTCGTGATTATTCTTTTTTCTCAGAGCGGTGGACTTTCTCTCTCTTGGGATCGCATTTTTCTCGTGATTTCCTGGGGGGCAGACTTCTTCCTCGGGGGGTCGTTTTTTTCCCTTGTGGTTTTTTTAATTTTCCCCGGGGGTGGGTGGACTGGCTATTATCTGCGGCTACTGCCAGGGTTTAAAGACCACATTTCTTCCATCAGCACTGCAAATCCCTTCCTGCGGGCTAAAGGGAATGGGAGGGGGGCTCGCGGTTTCTAATTGTCTTGAGTGTTTTTCTTCAGAAAAGCCAAGCGGAGGCTCGCGCTGCTGGGGGTCCTCAGATCGGTCACGGGCCTTCTCTAATTATCCTGGCATCTCTTCGGGAGCCCCAGAGAGAGACCAGCACTATTCCAGAGCGTTCTCACCCCAACACGGGCCCTGGGAAGCTTAATTTGTCTGTTTTGTTGCACTTTATTGTCGGGTTTTCAGTGTGTGTGAAATAAACTGTGATATTTGTGTGTTTTCTTTCTTTTTGGGTGTGTGTGTGACTTCTCTCAGACATCTCTTGTCAGAATCACTAATTTTGTGGTAAAACCACGACACATGTGAACCCTGGACCCATCTTTCTTTGTGGCAGGCGCTTACCAGGAGGTCTGTGAATCTATTGCCTGCCACAGTGTTTGTAGTGGGCAGCTATGTTATGGATAGCTACCTCTAGCCAAATAAAATGCATCTTCAGCCACTCTTGTCTTTTGATTTACTCTTTGTAATCTGAGGTGGCACAGTCATTTTCCTTTTGCAGAGATGTTGTAAAACTTAAATGCTTGTGTAGCATTTACATGGGGAGGTGAGAGCATGGGAATGCCTATCAAATTGTGAATATGATGAGCTGTCCTCTCAAAGGCCGTCATGGAGGAATTCCTCTGGCTGTGACACTTCTATTCAACACTACATTCATGAGGAACCCAAGGAGTCACCTCTGTGGAGTCATCTTCTTCCTGAATTGTTAGCAACACATGTAGGTTATGAAGTAGATGATTTGTTGCAGGAAAGGCAACGCTGAAACCTTAGCCTTTCCAGATGCCAAAGTTCTTCAAGAGAAGTCACAGCCATACATTGGCAGAAAGTAGAGATACTGTGAAATGATTGTCAAAGGAGACAGTGGAAAGAGAGCTTGTTGTCAAATGTCTTTTTGATTCCTCTTCATTGAAATTGCTTCATTTTGATTCAATTTATCTCTATCACACACACACACACACACACACACACAAAAAAAAAAAAAAAAAAAAAAAGCCAGAGATCTAGCATGACTATATATATATGTATTTTCAGTTTGTGTTGTAAGAGATATTTTAATTTTGCCAAAAAGCAATGGGTTTACTGAAACATTTTAAAAAAAAAATCTTGTCTCAATACAAGGAAGCTGCACTGAAATATCTTTTTCTTTCACATGACACAACAAGAAATTAGTTTTGCTGCTTTCTTTGACAGGATCAAGAGTTCATCCAAATTACTGAGTATGTGTCTGTTTGAATACTATATTTTGCTCTAAGATCCTGTTCATGAAAGTCATTCTCTGACCATATTCTTCATTATTAAGATTCTAGTCTTATTTTTTCCTAATTTTTGAAATTTTTAATCAGTCACAGTTCCATGTTCCCACATTCTTGGTCTAAACATGGCAATAAACAGTTGTTTACAAGGCACAAAAATCACAGTAATTAAGGCAAGACCGGTGTTCTGCTGATGTTTGCTTACATTGCTGTGGAAGAATAGGCATACTTATCATAAAAACTCACCTTCAGAAAAAGATAACTCTTTGAAACTTGCAGATAGAAACCAAATCTGTTTCTTCAATACATTTTAGTATGTTTGCCAAAAACAGTAATGAATATGGTCTCCTTGATTTCGTAGGTGGACCTGAAAGAATGCTTTGCTTCTCTTGTCCTCTTACAGGTGTACACACTTACATGTGCACCCATACACACATACTCACATACCAGTGCAAGTGCAAGAAATATCATGAGGCATTTAGTATGTGTCAGTCTTCACAACCCAAAATTACTTTTTTGTGTAAGTACTAATATTAGTACTTTGGCTGACTTTCTATGGCGTATGGAGAATGTGAAGTACAATAAAGCATGCTAAAGACTAGAGACCAGATAACAGTGCATCAGCAGCTAATTTCTATGTACATAGCAATAGACATAAACAGATTCTATTACATAGTACTGTAGTGATGGTCTGAGCACAAAGATAGAAATTCAGACCTAGAAAACAAAACAAAACAAAACAAAACAAAACAAAACAAAACAAAACAAAACAAAACAAAACAAAACAAAACAAAACAAAACAAAACAAAACAAAACAAAACAAAACAAAACAAAACAAAACAAAACCACCCAAAAAACAAACCAACCCCAAAACTCCAGAACAACAAAACAAACAGTTAGAAGTCTTTGTGGGATTTTTCAGAATTTCATAGCTGTAAGGGTCTTCCTACAGTTCTTTTCCATGACAGAGCTGTCTCTCACTCTCCTGCCTGCTTTCACAACTCAGACTAAATGCAGAGACATTTAATTCCTGCAGGATCCTCCATTATTTTTTTTTCATAACTACTGTGTATTGGAAAAGTGAGAGAGGAAAGGGTCCTTAGCCTGGGCACTGGTGTAGAGCAGGGTATTTGGCACAAAGAGGCTCTTCATGCTTTATCTGTCCTCACAGCAGTAAAACATCACTCCATTCACATTTTGCTATACATATGGGGTGGTCTTGCCCCCTTTCTCACCAGCCAGCAGGGGAGATGGTGCTCTTCGGGCTACACATGGCTCAGGGCTCCAGGGCTGTCTCCATTCTTCTTTCAGAGATGGCTGTGGCTCCTTTAAGATACTTTTCAGCTTTCCACAGTCTGCAGAAACCATTTCTCAAACCTTTGGATATTTGAGCACCATTCAAATGTCCAAATGGTGCTCCACCTTGTTCAGTTAAAGAGGATTTCTTGTTTTATTTAAATTATGCTGTAATATGATTTCTTGTGGAGTTAAGATATATGCTCCCTTAGGTAAAGGGAAGAATATCACTAGGCACCAAGGTCAGTACACAAAGAAATTAAAGTAACACCGATTTCCTCGCAAGTGCAAGCTGCTCTGTTCTGTGCTTGCATAGCAGAGCAGGCCAAGTCTTCACATGCGGAAGGACAGCAGAGAGGTTCTTCAAAGGATTTTCATATAAACCACTCCTATGTGACTTTTTGAGGATGAATAATATTGAAGATGGATGGTTGTTAGAGAGAGACACAATTACTTTTCCAGTTTTGTTAAATCTGCAATTTACAAGAGTGTTAGTTTTTTGGCTCTTGGGTTATCTGACTTCTTTTTCTATTGTTGACAGGGGTTATTTGTCAAAAATGTGGCTATTAAGCCATTTTAGTCCCCCATCTCCCTTGCACATATGGCAAAATATACCGAGTTTTCAGACAGGAAAAATATTTAATGTCCTAAAAATGACCTCTATGTTGCTTTGAAGAATTCATTCATCTGTTGTCCTGAAGCCTTACTGAGATATGTGTACTGCTTCTGGCATGTTGTATATTATAGTACCTTGTTCAGATATATAAACTTCTTATAGATAAAGACTATCAAAGGAATAAACAACCTTTCTGTTTGGAAGATTAGTTTTCTATTAAAAATATTTTTGACCCCACTAGAAACAGAAAGATGACTGATTGAAAAAAACTTTTAAAGCAAACTCTTAAAATTTGCAGCATAAAATATAACCTATTTTTGGTTTGTCTTCTAAACAGTGTACACACTGAACAGACCTTTTTCACAGTGCAGCCTCACACAGCCTCAACCAATAGACTTTCCTGGTTCAGACTCTGAAACTAGACTTTAAACAAAAATTTGCTTCTCTGGTTAGCATCCACAGTGGCTGAGCACTCAGGTCCCCCATCAGGGTGAAATCATGCTCATTTTCTGCAAACACTACTCTAGAGCCTACAGGTGGTCACTTTTCTGCAGGGAGACTATTCATACAGTGAGATGCTATTTATGGTGACTATAGATGGCAGAAGTAAGTATCAGTCAGTAAGCCATAAAAGCCCACAAGCTGATGTATCATTGTATTTGTATAGCGTAAGGGAGAAATACATGACATGAATTCTTCAAAAGGCCTTGGAGTAGTTGTTACTACCCCAGAAATTTGTTTAGGACAGCTGAGATTTGAATCTGCTTCCAATATGGTGAGGAAGCAGCTGCTGTTTTCAGACTCAGTGGGTGTCAGTAAAGCGGTTCCTTCAGGAACCAAATTTATTACTCATTTGTACTTATAACTACAATATATTTATTATATGTTAATATGTATTGTTTAACATAAAGAACTAAATAACATTTCCAAGCTCCTATGGATAAAATTTTACAAGAATTTAAAGGATATAAACAAAAAAACATGAGCCTGGTTTGGCTTTTTTTTTCGCTTTTTCCCCAATACAAATGTGGCACAGTGCAAGCAGATTTCAGATGGCTGCAAGTTAAATTTTGTGTCTCTCTGGAGAAGGGCAATTTCATTGCAGTTGAGTCTTGTGCAGATAGGGTGGATATAAAAATCTGCAGTCATCTTTGTTAGTTAGAGAAGTTATAACTGTATTACTGGAAGACTGAACAGGGGGAGGTTGATGATGTTTTGGAGTAATGCTCTCTCTTCTTCATATTTATTATAATATCAGACAAGGTTTTATAGATGTCACATAGACATTTGCTAATAACATGCAAAAGTCTTTCTAAGAGATTGTGGGTTTAGATAATTTGAACATCTTGTTTTCATTTTATTTTTTTCTTACAAAATATAAAATATTTCCTTGTAATTGTTAACACATATTCTTCTTGCACACTGATTGTTATCTCTTCTCCTTTTTACCACACTGAACTACTAAATTTTTTCTGTACTACTTGGTGGAGTTTTATATTTCTCCTGTTTTACCAGGTACATTACAGCTATGTTTGTGTTTCTCTTTTATTTTTTTTTCATGCTGCTAAGCAGAGTTGGGACTTCAGATGAATTCTTATTGCATTTACAGGAAGAAGAGCTGACTGAGTCCAGCACAACTGATCTGTAAAGCTGGAAAAGGCCTTCTCCATTGGGATGATCACATGTTCATGCACTCCCATTTTCACAAAAAGGAAAACTGATCAAAATGGATCACGATTAACTCTATAGGAAGTTCAGATGTTTCATAGCAGACCCTGGACAAGGGCAGCAAGGTAGAACCATGCCAAGTCAAGACCTAAAGTTTTTTTACAAGAAATCTTACCTTACCAGCACTCTTGTGCTTTCATTTTGATGAGGTGGATAATTGATGTAGGGGCTGAGAAAGTCATCTGACATCAGCATAAGGAGAATATTAAGCTCTCTAAGTTTCTAGCACATGATTTTTAAGACATTTTAATCCCTTCTCTTTCAAGTGTGGATTTACTGGGGAGGTCAACAGGTCATTAACATTTCCCTGCTCCTCCATCATTAACACAGGCCAATTCATCAAGGACTAGTGTTGGATACTATGATTCCATTAATGCAAATACCTGTGTTTGTTTTTTTTTCTGTCAGTCAAGTCTTCATCACTCTATTTCTTTAACAGTATTTGAAATTTAGAAATTGTCCTTCATTTAAATATAATCAGTTCAAACCCCTGTTTCCAACCTTTGCAAGGGTTCTAAGAGAAAGAAAGGAGGCTTGCCCACCATTGTCATTCTTCCTATTGCAAAGACTTGAGACACAATGGAGCAGTTTCACCCTTCTACACCAATGACCGTACCTCACTCTGTGGGCAGTTGAAGGGTGAGGTCATGATTAGACAGCCTCTTGATGCAGATTGACAGAACAAATGAAACTAAAATGGAATAACTGACACCATATCAAATGTGGTAAAGCAAGGATAGTTCCTCTGCCCGCTGTAGAGGCAGGCTGATACTCTGACCACATAGCCCTTTTTGATAATCACTCAAGGATGCACCATTTTATACAGCCAAATACTCCTGTGTGTGTAAATAACATCATTTAGTCAGTGTCACTTTATGGTTCTGTATGTGAAAGCAAAAGAATATGACATCATCAAGTGCACTCTCAGACACAAAGCTGAGTGGTATGGTTGACACACCTGAAGGATGGAATACCATGGACAAGCTGAAGAAGTGGGTCTATGTCATGAGCTTTAAAAAGACCAAGTGCAAGGCACTGTACTTGGATCAGGGCAGCTTCTGGTATCAACACAGCCTGGGGGATAAACAGATCAAAAGCAGCTCTGCCAAAAGGACCTGGGGGATAAGAGAATGGACATGAGTTGGCAGTGTGCAATCATAACCCAGAAAGAGAACTGTATCATGGGCTGCAACAAAATAAGTGTGGCCAGTAGATCAAGGGAGGTGATTTTGCTCCTCTGCTCTGGTGTGATGCCACTTGGAGTGTTGCTTTCAATTCTGGGGTCCCCAGTACAGGATAGATACCAACCTGTTGAAGCGAGTCTAGAGGAGGGCCACCAGCATGATTAAAGGGTTGGAGTTGGGAATGTTCAGCCTAGAGAAGCAAAGATTTTGGGTTGGCCTACTTGCAGCCATCCAATATCAGAAAGAAGCCTACAAGACTGATAGAGATTGAATTTTCACAAGGGCACATAGTGACAGGACAAGAGGGAATGCCTTCAAACTGAGCATTTAAATTAGATATTAGGATGCTTTGACTCTATAACATCTTTAGCATGGGGCACAAAATTAAAGTAGCAAAGAGTTTTCTGTGTGCCTATTCTTTTCTGAAATTTTCTTAAGGGTAAGATTTTTGAAGGTTTTTTTGCCTTCTAGATTGAAGAAATGAGTTCCAGAAGCCAGCTGGGCCTATTGGATCTCTTGTGTCTGGAAACAGGAAAAAAACCAACATCAACACAACACTAAATAGATGAAGTCAGAAAGGAAATTACTTCTATTATGTACTTTAAGGCAATAGAAACTGAAATGATGACCATATCATGTATAGTGAATGCAGTGATATGGAAGGAAATGGCACATCACTGCAACATTAATTACTTAATGACATAAAGCTGATGATATAAAAACTCCTCTAGGTGGTCAAAGCTGAGTATAATCAGATTGATTTAGCACTCTGAACTCCAAATATCTATTTGACATTCTGTCTGATGTTAGAGTCTTTTTTTTCTCCCTTCTTGAGACTGTCTGATTTCTTTTTCATTCTTATTTTTTGCTTCCTTCACAGCATCTTGTTTTTCTCCAGCCTAATCCTCCTGGGACAGACTAAGCTAGGAAAACTTTAGTTTGCTGCTATTTTACTCTTTTTTACTTAGCCTCATAAAGTTGCTTTAGAGACAGTCACTTTCTGATGTGTGGGGACAAGAAGTCATAAGGCACCTAGTAGAACAGTAAACCCAGACTTTGATCAATTGCCAGAAATGAGGGTGGGAANTATATATATATATATATACACAGGAGTAGACAGAAGTTAAGGATAGCATCACTCAAAGCAAATGGGTCAGATGAAACCTACTAGAGTCTTCCTCTAGAGAATATGATCTCCCCTCCCTCTGACTCAGCCATGGAAGCTAGCTACCAGCCCTGTTTAGTGATATACACAGGCTAAAGCTTTCTATGTCATCATCATTTTCACACAAAACCAGGGTTACCAGTACTTTTGTGTAGCTGCAGGCCATTGCCACAGATTTTCAGATCTTAGTGAGAGCTCAACTTTTCTGTTCCCCAGATGCCCAGCTGGGAGAAAAAGCTGAGCAGATCCCTGGTAATTTGCTGAGCTGTTCTGACCATGATTTACAGACAGTCCATTACCTGGTGACATAAAACTGTCATTCATCTCATACTGAAATCCCTCACTGAAGCCTCTTCTTCATGAAAAGGGGATTAGAGGCAAGAACAGACCTGTTTTTTCCTTCTATTTTACATTTGACCTCTTGTCTTCTTCTTGAGTTTATTTATAATACTGGCACATCAGAAAAGTGACTGGCTATGTTAAATACTGTGCTTTGAATTAATAGTTTGCATTGTGTCCAAATAACCTGAATAAAGTACATTACGAAAATTCTGGAAATTGACATTGCATCTATGTTGATGCACATTTCAGTTGCCAAGAAAAGAGCAGTCTGGCTGAAGGATCCAACAAAATCTGCTTAGTGGGTCTTGCTTGGCAAGAGCCCACAAAGCAGATTGCTTTCATACAGTACTCCCTTAATCACTGTAAAGAGGTTTCACAGAGATTAATAATAACTAATGCAGTTGTTACACCCACATGCAGTGACTCAGACACACAGCCCCATGAGAGTCTTTACCTCTGTGGGCCACACAGACACATGCCAATATTTAGTCCAATAAAGTTGTCTTTCCAGCAGCATGAATGATAACCTTAGAGGTAGATGATGACAGGGCCTGTCAAACAAGCCCCCTTACTGAGACACAGCCCAATATATAAAAACATCTCACTAGAGCCACATTAAAGGCTTCAGTGGAAACCTCTCACCCTCTCTCCTTCTCTCTCAAATATCAGCAACATTGATTAAAACAAGCAATATCTAGTCCCAGTGTCATGCTGCACTGCTCCAAGAAAGGACTCTAAAAGTAATGAAGGTACATTTGGTTTAAAGGAATTTTTGGCCAGTCTTTCTGAGCACACGGCTGAGGCAGCTGGCTGTTAGTCAGACATGATGCAGGCAGGAGATAATAAGACATTACTGTGGTAGTGGGGGTAGTGTAGGAGTTTTGAGCTGCTGCTGCTACTTGTGCTAAATGTGTGGATAGCCTTGGTGCTACTGACCCTGTGCTGGCCAACGTAGATACCCATCCATGGTTTTGTCTCTTTGTACCTGTTATTTAGCTTAATTTTTGTGAGGTTTTCTTAAATAAAAGAGCAGCAATTGTCATTTCATTAAGCTCCTTGGGAAGGCAAAGTGCTCAGGAATACACTGGCCAAGAGTGTTTAATCAGATACAAATGATCAGTGGCCGTTATAGAGCAAGTTGCATCTCGCAATCAAAGTTAAGTAATAATGGATTGCCTCTGGCTTGTAGCTCATTTGATGGCAAAGCTCCTATTGACTTCAATGGTGCAGTGGATTGTGGAAGCACTGGACTAGCCTTCAGGGCAGAAGTGAGTCAACCATGACGTTATCTATGGAAATAAAAGCCTTCCAACAGGAAAAATAGTGCTAAATTGAGGACAATTAGGAAGTATTTGAGCTCTTATTCCTACCTGCAATATGGCAGGAGGTCAGGTTCTGAATTAACTAATTTTGTGGTCAAAAAGAAGGCAAGAAGCTGCTTGGGAGAAGAAGAGAAAAGGCAGATCCTACCTGGCTAACCTGATCTTCTTCTATGACAAGGGAGGCCACCTAGTGGATAAGGAAAATACTTGTGGCTGTTGTTTACCTGGACTTTAGCAAAGCTTTTGACACCATTTCTCACAACATTCTCTTGGAGAAACTGGCTGCTGATAGCTTAGATGGATGTACTCTTCTCTGGGTAAAAAACTACTTGGATGACCAGGTCCAGAGAATTATGGTGAGTGGAGTTAAATCCAGATGGCAGCCAGTCACTGGTGGTGTTCCCAGGGCTCAGTATTGCTGCAAGTCCTGTTTAATGTTTTTATCAATGATCTGGACAGGGGGATCAAGCGTACCCTCAGTCAGGTGACACCAAGTTGAGCGGAATTGTTGATCTGCTAGAGGGTATGAAGGTTCTGCAGGGGAATCTGGACAGGCTGGATCAATGAGATGAAGCCAGTTGTATGAGGCCAAACAAGGTCAGGCACTCGGGTCACAACAACCCCATGCAGCAATGCAAGCTTGAGGATGAGTAGCTAGAAAGCTGCTCAGTGGAAAAGGATTTGGAGATGCTGGTTGACAGTCCTCTGAACATGAGCTAGCAGCATACCCAGGTGGTCAAGAAGGGCAATGACATCCTGTATGAGAACAGCCAGCAGGACTAGAGGAGTGCTCATCCCCCTGTACTCGGCACTGATAAGGCTGCCCCTCAAATCCCCGTGTTCACTTTTGGGTCCCTCATTATAAGAAAGACATTGAGGTGCTGGAGTTAGTGCAAAGAAGGGCAGAATAGCTGGAGAAGGATCTGGAGCACAGTTTTATGAGGAGTGGCTGCAGGAACAGAGGGTGTTTAGCCTGCAGAAAAGGAGGCTTGGAGGAACCTTATTGCTCTCTATAAATATCTGAAAGGAAGTTGCAGCCAGTTGGGAGTCAGTTTCTTCTCCAAGGTAACAAGTGAAAGGATAAGAGGAAATGGCCTAAAGTTGTGCCAGAGGAGATTTAGAATTTATAGTCAGAAAAAAATCTTCATTGAAATTTTTGTCAAGCAATGGAACAGACTGCCCAGGGAAGTCACCATTCCTGGAGGTATCTAAAAGATATGTATATTTGCCACTCTGGAACATGGTTTAATGGTGGACTTGGCAGTGTTATGCTTATGGTTGGACTCTGATCTTAAAGCTCATTTCCAAACTAAATTATTCTGTGATCCTTTCCTATGAAAAGCAGGAGAAATTTCCATTTTTCTGCCTTTCAAAATCTCTTCCTGTACAGAAGGAGCACGGAATTTACTTCTGTGGGACAGTACAATGTTACCTAAAATTTTATTTGCAAGTTGTTCCTCTAAGCCCTCCACCATCAGCCCAAATCAGACAGAAATGGTGACAGGAATATGGGGATGGACAAATTCACAACGAAGTGTGAAGTACCATGTGAAAATGAAAAAAGAGTTGGTTTTCTTGTTTTAAGAAAGGAAGTCAAATAGGAATTAAACATGAACTACTGTTTAACCTTTTTGTCCTTTTTGTAACTTGCAGTGTCGTGGTTTTACCACTAGGAAGCGTGGTACTGACAAGAGATGTCCGAGAGAAGCCACACACACCCAAAAAAGAAAACACACAAGTAACAAGGCTTATTTCACACACACAGAAAACCGACAATAAAGCGCAAAAACAGACAAATTAAGCTCTTCCAGACCCCGCGTCGGGATGGGAAAGCTCTAGGATAGTGCTGGTTTTCTGTTGGAGCTCCTGAAGAGACGCTGGGATAATTAGAGAAAGACCGCAACCTCAGCTCTCTCGGGTCCCGTGGCCGACCTGAGGACCCTAGGGTAGCGCTGAGCCTCTGCTTGGCTCCTGAAAATTAGAAAGACAATTAGAAAAACCACGAACGGCCACCCCCCTTTTTTCCCAGGAAGGGATACCAGTGCTGATGGAAAGATGTGGTCTTTAATCCATGCTGTAGCCACTGAAATCGCTAGTCAGCCAGTACGCGGGGGACAGGGCTCAGCGAGGAGGTGCATAGAAATGCGACCCCAAAACAGTCCACCCCCAGGAATACGACAAGAAACGCGACCCCGAAACAGTCCACCCCCAGGCATACCACACCGTGCTGATGGAAAGATGTGGTCTTTAATCCGTGCCGCCGCCACTGGGTCACTAATCCGTCNGCCGCGGCAGCTGCCCAACGCTGCGGGCGGGGAATGCAGGCCCCGTCCCCGCCTGTCCCCACCCCACCCCACCCCCTCCCACCGGGGTGGGGGGAGAAAGGGGAAAAACGGCTTTATCTTTAACCCACAACATGCAGAATACCACAAAGACCTTCAATAGTCAGAAAAAACTTCCAGAAGAGAAATCACATCATTTAACTTGTCCTATCCATCCCAAAGTTTTATTAGCTCAATCTCACAAGTTTTGTCATGAAGTAGTTTGCTTCTTGAATAGTGTTCAATGCTATCACCATCTGCACTATACTCAGCTAATCAGTTCATTAACAGTGGCTGGATAAAAGTAGTGTTCCAATAGCCAGCCTCCTAAATGGATGTATATAGCCTAAAATAAGTTATCAAGTATTATTTTAAATTACAGGCTATTTGCCAGAAAAGTAGCATGCAATAGACATGATAAATTCTGCTGGTGTCTGCATTTATGAAATGTGGGTGTGGGAAGATACAGCTAATATTTTTTTCAAATCTCTATGTATTTAGCCATTGGCTTTAAACTCCTGGAGGGAGATTAGCCAGTTGCCAAACATCGCTATGGCAAATCATCCCTGTTACCTAAAGCACACAACCTAAAGAGACTGACAAGTCCACTCTGCTGCACAGGACCATGCTAAACTACATTGGTCCAGGTGAGCTGAGTCCACAAGTTCAGTCCATTGGGCACTACATAGGATTTAGCAACGTGATAAAGGATGTTAAGGAAATCAGCCTTCTTCTACCTCTGGAAACATGAAAGTATTAAATTTTTTTGCACTTTTCAAGTATAAATCATAGTGAAAAATACACTGATAAGAAACACATTTGTTAGCTACTCTCAGGCTTTTATTCTTTTCAGTCTAATAGTTCTGCTAATGACTGCTAATAGTTCTGCTAATAACCAGTCTGATAACTTTTAGGGCTAGAGTTTGCTATTTTGGGCTATTCCCTTAGATGAAAGCTACTTCCATAGCAGCTATTCTTAGCAGCATTTATGGAAGAAAGGGAGGGAGTGAAGCACCAGTAGAGAAGTGACTCACCACAGCACTACTAATTGCCAACCAAAAAAAAATCTTTTTCTTTGCAGAAAAGAAAACACCAACCAACCAAGAACCCCCACAAACAAACAAACACCAAACAAATGAACAATTAAAAAAAATCCAAGAAACCTATATATTTGAGAAAAAAACACTACTCTTAACCTTTTGATATTAGAACTATGTGGCATAGGTGCACAGCCAATAACCAGGGACTGACACATATTTGAAACTACTGCCTTCTAGGTCTGTATCTCTCCATATCATTTACCTGCCAACCCAATTTCCCACTGCTCTTGCCTCTTTCTTTATCATCCCTGATACATCTACTAGCCTTTGATTTTCTTCCTCCTTTGTTGTTTCACAGCTTGAAGTACATTAAGTAAAAGGCAACTAAAGGGTCTGGTAGGAACTTGCAAAAATGCCATTTTCTAGGTCTCTCGCTAGTATCCAGACAGACCTTCCTTCCCTCCTTCCCTCTTCCTTCCTTCCTTCCTTTCCTCCTTCTTTCCTTCCTTCCTTCCTTCCTTCCTTCCTTCCTTCCTTCCTTCCTTCCTTCCTTTCCTCCCTTCCTGTCTGCCCATCTGCCTGTATTGTCTTATTTCAATTGATATTTTACCCTTTTCAGTGCTCATAAAAAATCTTGCCATATTCTCTGGTTTGGAGAAGCAACATGGAAATCTCTATCTTTCTTTTTTCTTCCCTCTCTCACAAAGAAACCCCAGCTGTCAATACGAGACTTTGGCTTTTTTAATTTCACTTTCTTGATACCAGAAAAGAACATGAAAATATGATCTCTATAGGTAAAAACAATCAAAGGGAAAGCAATTTAAAAAATAAACCTTACATAACAGAAAGAAAAAGAGCCACCAGTGGTTGAAACTACATCAGGGATGTTTGGAGCCTGCCTCGACATTTTGCAGTGCTTGGGAAGGGCAATACAACTTCATATCAGTTTAAGCACGAATTAAGTATCTTTCTATATAAACACACAAACCATAATTAAGCTGAATTTTATTCCCAGAATAATGTCATCTAAGTCACTTTGGTTTAATCTTCCCTATTCATTGTCTTTGGATGTTAACTTTTCTTAATAGTTAAATTAATTTTTTTTACAGATAGTTCCTGTAAAGGACTGAGTCACAAATATTCAAATTCAGACATCTAAATCTGAACTTCCTGTGGTGGAAAATTTTGTCTCATTGCTGTCTAGCCTTAAAGAAGGGTGATGACATTTATCAGTTTGTATCACTGAGGGAACCTGTTCCTGACCTGGGTGTGGGAGCTGACATACTGGCTGGAGTGATATCACAGTCCCTGCTCTGAGCGATGTTCTGATGAAAGATGTTCCAGCAGCTTTGATTCACAGAAACAGACCCAGTGCTCAGGCCTCATCTCATACTCCTTGACAACATGTCCAAAATGAGGAGGGTGAGACGATTTGCAGAGGGAAGGAATATCTCATGCTACCAATTAAAATCCAGGATAAATCACTTCCTGTAGAGCTTCATCAGATTAACAGGCTAAACTGAGCAGATCCACTGCTTTGTGATGATAGCTCTTCATTCCTCAAGGCTCCTGCAGTAGAGTCCTACTTTCACACTGCAGTCATCTAATACAGGCACTCAGGTCCTCACTGGGGGACAATTCTGAGTGCATAAGTAAGGAACAACTGTCTAGCTCCTAGGTAATATAAAATGAGGCAGGCTCTATCCCTGAGACCTTACCCCTCTTCTTACCCCTTTACAACCTCTTGTTAAAGTTGAAAAGGGCCTGTGGAGGTCATCTGGTCCAACCTTTTTGCTCAAGCAGGGCCACTAGAGTCGGTTTGTGAGAATTGTGTCCAGGTGGCTTTTGAGTACCTTCAAGGAGAGATACTCCACAACCTCCCTGGGCAACCTATTCCAGTACTTGGTCACCCTTGCAGTAAAACAAAGTATTTCATAATGTTCAGACAAAGCCTTCTGTGTTTCAGTTTCCGCCCATTGCCTCTTTCCTTCCACATCAGAAATTTTTCATACCTGATTTAGTCTTGCACCTTCAATAGTGAGGTGGCTAATTCAGGGCTGTCAGCATGTTCCTGAGCTGACTTGGTAGCTCATTGCCAGAAGCTAGCTCCAGCCTTTCAGTTTCTTCAAGACTGTGAACTTGAACTGCATAATAAAAATAAAAACTGAATATGGTGCATACAAATTCAGGTGACTATGATCCGATCCAGACAAATGTCACCGTCTTCTTTCTTCATCTAGCTAGCTTGTTTCTGAGAAAGCTCCTCTAGAATATTAAGGGCAAGAAAAAGCCATTTGACTTATATTCAGTCTACAAATTAAGTTGGTTTTATCCTGTTTTTCAAGCCCTCATTTATATCTGATTAGCTAATGTCACCCAAGAGCCAGACCATTTGCTTAACACTAACTGCTTCCGAAACAATTCTGTTAGTATCATCTAGGAAAACTGATGCAGCTCTATGATGAAACAAAGGGTTATTATCATTCACAGAGCTGTGTAACAACATTTAATGCCAGGATTGATACTTGCTCTGTAGCTTATGGAAATGAAATGTCCTTTTTTTTCCTGTCTCAACAGCTTAAGAAAAACTCAATTCTAATAATGTTCAAATATATAGAAATACAGATGGGATTTTCTTACCCTTGCCTTTACAAAATTCATTAGAATATCAGAAAGATTTGTTTAGACTTGATCTTTGTCCCATAAATTCCAAGGATCCACAATAAGCAAATAATTCACAGTAATTAACTGAAACTTTGCAATACCAGTGCACATAATAAACTATGTGTGCCAAAGTGTGATCCTTAAATCTGTCTGTAGGAACTGCAACACCTTCCTCCAGATATTTCAGAATTAATTCAGAAATCTGTATGTTAAAAACAGGAAATCCGCTTGTAATATTTTTATATCAGACTCACTGAACAGCAGAACCAATGCTCTTTTCTTGTCTATCCTGCCTTTATGTACTTTCAATTGATTTAAGACTTGAGATGGAGTAAAAATCCATGTATTTGGACAGGACCCCAAGGAAGACATCACATGGGTGCACTGTGCCAGGACAAGGCCAACAATGATATTGCAGTTTGGTGTCCTGGTCTCGAGCCAGCACTATCTTTGCCTCATTTTGAGTGAAAGACTGTATTTTCCTTTTTCATAGTACAGACCTATTTCGCCTTGCAGGTCTCTTCGGGTAGGTTGACCCAAGTGTTATGGTTGTGTTGACTTCCCATCCAGGCCTATAACACCAGCAGCTCCAAGAGTTCAAGTGGATAGGGCACCCAGCCCATGGGTAAATACCCACTTGAAGAAGCATAAGTTTGTAACAGTCCCACACAATGAAGAAGCCAGCACTTGGCCCAATCAAGGCAATTAAAATGCACAACTGTATTTAAAAGTAGCTCTTTAAGTTATTGTCTTCCAGAGGAATATATTAGTATTTTCTGCCTATCAGTTCAGATAAAAATCTCAAACTCCCGAGTGCATTTTTCAGATACTATAGGTGAGCTTGATGGCGTCTCGGCTAATTATTTGAGATTTAGTGTTTTTCTAACACTCGGATGGACATTCAACCTTATCCCCCCCCCTCCCCCCCAATTAGAATAGCTGTAGTGAAGGAAAGCATAATAACCTCAGAAATAATTGGATTTTGCAGCAGGCTGTGACAAGCTGTCCAACATGTATTCATATGGTCCACTCTGCTTTTACAAGCTAAAGGCACAGACTGCAATTTATTGCTGCTTCTTGAGGTTGAAATTAGAAGGAGTATTAATGTTGGAAGAAAAATATATTAACAGAAACACTTGCTGGAGCTGAGAGATCTGTCTTTTGGCTGAGATCGATAACCCAAAAGCCTAAGGCTGATCTTTATCAGAATATGTAATGAATGCCTAGGAGAATGGATATTAAGTGCTGTCCAGAGATTTCATTCCATTCCTACAATTGTGTGAAAAATGTAGCCACTGGGTCCAACAAAATTATAGGCTTCATTTAGATGAAAACTTCAGTTTGCTTTCATTTAACTAGCAATAAAAATTTTGGAGCACTAAAAGCTGAAAACTGCGGCTGTAGNTTGGCGACTCCAGCGACAGCGGCACGGGCCGAGGACCACATCTTTCCATCCCGGGAAAAGGAGGGTGGGCAGTCGTGGTCTTTTAATTGTCCCGGTGTCTTTTCAGGAGCCCCCGGCAAAGACCTAGCACTACCCTAGCATTTTCCCGTATCAGCCACTGGACCCAGAAGAGCTTAATTTGTCTGCCCTTGCGCTTTATTGTCGGTTTTCTGTGTGTGTAAAATAAACCTTGTTATTTGTTTTGGTTTTTTTTGGTGTGTGTTGCTTCTATTGGATCTCTCTTGTCAGTACCACGCCTCCTAGTGGTAAAACCACGACATAGCTGTAGGCACAACATTACTTGTCCCACTGAATGAGAGAGTTGTTGCTGGGATGTTATTTCCTGAGGTGTTTGTACAGCACCTAACAATGGCTGGTTCCCAAGTTCTGCAGAGGACACTAGCAGATTCTCTGGTTGTGCCAGTTAAATAACCATAATTCACACTAATATCTGGCACATTAAGACTTCATGACTCTCATTGAAACAACAAGAAAAGATCGTATGGTCATGTAGATTCTTCAGTGTCAGACGTGGAAGAGTAGGTATATTCTGACTCCTTTATAAACCATCTGAAGGAGGAGGGAATCATTACAAGGCTTTCTTGCTGGGAGATCAAAGAGGATAAATCTGAGGAATTGCTCCTCTTCCTTTAGGGTTGTGTCATGTTGAGCTCAGACCCATCACATCATCATGTGCCAAGGAAAGTGAGATGTGTGTGATCTCTGACATCTCCAGAAGATAACTTGTCTGTTAGGAAGTTCATAACCACGTGCATTGTCAAGAGTTGCCATGTAGTCATTTGAACACACCCGTAGGACCAGCAAAACAAAACAGGTCCAGACTGAGTACTATCTGGATACATGTCTGAACAGAAGGACTTAGATTGGATTTCTGATGCTGACCACACTACAGACACCCATTTCTGTCTTTTCATAATGTGCTCTGTATTGCATACATGCGTACCTCATTTTGAAATAGCAGGCAAGGCAAAGAAGGGTGCACTTGAGGGATCTGCATTATTTATGACCTTCATTAAAATTGAAGTGACTTGTTAGACATATACATTTAGTAACAGGCCATTGAAGCCAACAGTTTTTCCCTAAGTCATCTCCAAGTGCTGGAGTCTGTATACCTTTCTGCTGTACAGACCTTGCCACATCTCCTAATAAATAGAATTACAGCAACTATAAATGCATTGGGAAAATGGAAAGGCATTTTTACATGATGAGAAAACCTTGCAGAGGACATTCAGATATTATACTCAATTTATTAGCTATGATTTGTTTATGCTTTTTCATGTAATGTATACGGAGACATCATGTTTTACTAATTCCAATGAAATAAAGAATACACATACAACCTGACTTATCCATGCTCTTGAAGCACTGAGTCAAAATTAGCAAGTGACAAAATTAGCAATATAGGATAGCTCAGAGGAATAGGCAACAGAGGAGCAGACAGATTCAAAGTGATATACAACTGCTTTATACTGTTTGCACAGACTGGGAATAAAGATCATGTGCAGTTCACAGTGGGCACACATGAACGGTGGGGGGAAAAAACCTGCACTTGATTTAAGCATGTAGGCAGATATGTTAGTTGAGCTTCCAGAGTGCAGCCCTGATGGTCTTATTATAACCACAGAGAACAAGTCCTTTCTTTTGAAACATAGTTAGCTCCTGGAACACACATTCCCGCCATGGTACCTCAATGTAAAGAAGACCCTGAGAAAGAAGTTCTGTGAAAGGATAACAGATGACTACAGATCTAATCTTGATCTGAATTGATGAATTCATTGTGATTTGAGGCTGGCATCTGATGACTGGTGACATTCATGGAAGTGCCCTGAAAATCTCTACACAGTCTGTGCAATCACATGCAGCTTTGCAGTTTGAAAAACAGCATGAACCAAAAAAACCCCAAAAAACTAAACCAAAACAACAAACAAAAAAAAAACCCCATGAAATAAAATGAGAGAGAAAGTAAATACTTTCAAAACTCAGTATTTATCTGAAAACAAAACAATTGTTTCAATTAATAATTCCTTTGCATACAAACAGGCGGGTTGTGTGCTGACTGGTGCCTGAAAGAACACTACAAACTCCTGCCAGTTGTGGATGCTCCCATCTTTTCAGGGTTTAACCTAATTCTCTCACCATCATGTATATCAAGGTATGTGAGACTTCATAGGGTTTTTTCATCACCTCGGCAACAAGTTGCAATGATGTATAATAGAACGCTATCACTGCCTACAGAACAACTAGTGATATACAGCCAGTGATTCTCAGACAGTACTAGGTTATGCTATTTCAGTATTATTTCACTGAAATATTGTCAGTGGAGCCAAGCAAACACAAATCTTAACAAATATGACAAAAATAGCAAGAAATTTAAGTCCTTCCAAAAACGACACAGCTACGGGAGAAATTAATAAGTCCATTCGCTATGAAGTGACTTCATACAAATGAAAGGGACATAGAAAATGTACAGTAAGCTTCAAGCTGTATTTCTTTTATATATAAGTAGGATATATTTAAGTAGCTTTTATATATAAGCAGGATTTTAGATCAAACTAATTGTTTCAGGTTTGTTTGGTTTTTTTAAAATACGTGAGTGTTTTTTAGTGAAAGTGCACTAACATTGATATGTTCCATAGTACAGATGAGTAGCACTGCTAAGTGGATAACAAATGCTTTGGTCTGTATTAGAACCCTAAGTAGCAGTTAATTTACAGGCTTTCAGAAAATGTAGGGAAAAAAACGTAGCAAAGTTAATGCTTTTTTTTTTTGCCACAGTGCAATTTTTCTGCCCATCTGGGATTTTGCTCTGCTTTGAATCAGAGCTGCATAAACCAATGTGAACTGTTTTATAACTTTTTAATTGTTCTGTCTACCTATACACACACATAACAGAGGAAAAGAAATGATCAGTGGTTAATTACATTAAAATTACTCCTTTATGGTATATGATTTAATCTTTTACAATTATACTGATACTTAACAGGAAATTCATGTGCACTTAGATAATAATTTTTCATGAAAATGATTGTTAACTGGAATATATTCTGTAATTTTCTTATTCTAAGAATAACTTTCATTATTTCACCTAATTTCTTATTAAATCCTTCAGTTTTGGTGGAATATTAATTTGCAGCACTATTTAGCTGGGGAACATATGGTATTACTTTTAACATCTAGTGCATTACAAGGCAAGGGTTAAAATTTTGTTCAAAATTTCCATTAATTAATATGAAGTCAGAAGTTGGTAGATATTGAAACCTACCTATATCAAAAGCTATCTTTAGGTCTGTACCAATAGGAAAAAATCGTTTCTGAGATCAAAGAAAATAAATTCCTGTTAAGATGAGAAGGTATCAATTTGACATTGATGTGGTAATAACCTATAAATACCTTTAGATACATGTCAAAATTGTTAGGCCTCAATACCTATCTACATCAAAAGAGCTCACTATCTACGGGTCTTGATTGATATCAGTAACAAAAAATTTCTTGAGACAAAAGTGTTTGTATTCTCATTGCGATTGAAGGGATCTATAGATCTCAATGCTTACTCAGTTCAAAAAGAGTCTCTAGATTAATAGATGTAGACTGTACACTAGACTGTAGACTAGTAACTGACATTGATGTCAATCCGCAGGTGTTGAAATTGGTCAGTGACTAATGACACCGAAAGGTCTCACCACCATATGGTAGTGCTAACAAAATCAAAATCGGCTTCTGGCCAATACCTATAGAAATCAGTGTTTATCAATAGGCATACAAATTGATAGGCATTGATGCCAACAAATATTAAAAGGTCTCACTCCTGATATCTCACAGTGTCTAGCAATATCAAAAAATTTCTTGAGACTTATAGATGTAGATGTCTATTGAAAACACAAGGTCTATCACTTGGTATTGATATTCATGCTTACAGATACATCTTGAAATTTATAGACATTGGTGCCTGATAATATCAACTCACTATATAAAGTTCTTGATGTCTACTGGTATAAAAATTGGTCCTGAGACCAATAGCTATAGTCATCTATGGAGATTAGAAGTTATCTATGTTCTGTTCTATATCTATCCATCAATTGCTATTGATATCTGTGCCTAAAAATAGATTTTGCATTTGTAAGCATTGACACCTATGGATATCTTGCTATTGACAAGTCTCAATGTCTCCCAATATTAAAATCAATCTCAAGAGTGATTGGAAACAGCCAATATGGCTGCCAATAAGGGCAAGTCATGCCTGACAAATTTTAGTGACCTACTCTGATGGGGCTAAAGCATTGGTGGATAGGGGCAGATCAATGGAGGTCATCTACCTGGATTTACACAAAGCATTTGACACTGTCCCACACAACATCCCTGTCATCAAATTGGAGAGACATGGATTTGATGGATGGACTACTCAGTGGATAAAGAACTGGCTGGATGGCAACGTGCAAAGAGTCATAATCAGCAGGTCATTGTCCATGTGGAGACCAGTGATCAGTGGTGTCCCCTCAGGGATTGGTACTAATGCCAATACTGTTCAACATCTTTGCAAGTGACATGGACAGTGGGAATGAGTGCACCCTTAGCAAGTTTGCTGACAACACCAAGCTGTATTTTGCAGTCAGCATGCTGACAGTGTGCAGAGGAACATTGACTCACTTAAGAAGTGGGTTGATGCAAACCTTATAAAGTTCAACAAAGCACTGTGCAAGGTTCTTACAGCTGGGTTGTGGCAATCACGAACATACCTACAGGCAGGGTGGAAACGTGACTGAGAGTAGTCCTGGAAAGGAGGACTTGAGGGTGATGAAAAACTCACCATGAGCTGGCAGTGGATGCTTGCAGCCCAGAAAGCCAACTACATCCTGGGCTGCATCAAAAGGAGTATGGCCAGCCGATCAAAGGAAGTGGTCCTCCCTCTCTAATCTGGAGAAGAGGAGGTTGCGTAGACCTTCCAGTATCTGAAGGGGTCCTAGGGGGAAGTTGGAGAGGGATTCTTTGTCAAGAATTGTAGGGATAGGACAAGGAATAATGGGTACTAACTGAAAGGGGGGAAATTTAGGCTAGATAGGAAAAAATGCTTTACTGTGAAGGTGGTGAGGTACTGGAACAGGTTGCCCAGGAAAGCTGTGGATGCCCCAACCCTGGCACTGTTCAAGGCTGGGGTGGATAATGCCTTGAGCAACCTGGCTTAGTGAGCGGTGTCCTAGCCCATCACAGGCAGGGTTGGGACTAGATGACATTTAAGATCCCTTCCAACCCTTAACGTTCTATGACTCTGTGATTCTATGACCTACAGATATAGAAGCTTATCAAGTTTGAAAGGTACAGTGCCTATCAATATGTATCAAAATTTTTCAGCATCAGTGGCTGTGAATTTCAAGTGTTGGCTCTCTATTGGTCTTGAATTCTATTCATATCAAAGGATTTCTTGAAACCAATAGAATAGATGCTTCTCAAGACAGACAAGCATGAAATGCCTATCTACAATAAAAGCAGATTCATTGGAATGTATGGGTTCTAGTAAAATTAAATTTACTGTAAGTAAATATGACTTGATAACATCCTTTTTGAAATATCAGTTCATGGTGATTTGAAGATGACTCATAAGGCCAAATCCAGATATATTATATGTATTCATATAGTTCCTATAAGTAATATAGGTTTTGAGGTTTTTGATAACTGCCTTGAGAAGACTTGAATTTATACATGCTGCAGTGAGATGGGAATTTTCTACTCTGCCTATTTGTTTTTATACAGAAATTTACATTTATTACATTTATTTTTACATTATTTACATTTATTCTTATACAGAATTTTAATGGTGCATCTCTTTTCCTCTCTGAGTCTCTCTTCTTTTAGTTTAGAACTGTTTCCCCTTGTCCTATTGCTATCTGCCCATGTAAAAATGTCACTTTTCCTCTTTTTTTATAAACCTCCTTTAAGTACTGGAAGGCATCAATGAGGGCTCCCTGGAGCCTTCTCTTCTTCAGGATGAACAAGCCGATCTCTCTCAGCCTGTCTTCATAGAAGAGGTGCT
>VYZS01089931.1:0-24565 GCA_013400695.1 Neodrepanis coruscans | reverse complement strand
GAATTTCCTCCTAATATCTAATCAAAATCTACCCTTTTCCAATATCACACCATTACCCCTCATTCTGCCACTATACTCCCTGATCAGGATTCCCTCTCCAGCTTTTCTGTAGGCCCTCTTTAAGCACTGGAAGGCTTCTTTAAGGTCTATTCAGAGATCTCTCTTCTCTAGCCTAAACAATCCCAACTTTCTGAGTCTGTCCTTGTAGGGGAAGTGCTACATTACACCAAACTCCTTCACAGAGCTTTTCTGGAACCTTTGAAGCTGGTCCATGCACTTCTAAAGCTGAGGTTTCCAGAGATAAATAGAGTATTCTATGTGAGGTCTCACAAGAGCAGAGTAGAGGGGCAGGATCACCTCCCTTGCTCTGCTAGTCATGCTTCTTTTGAGGCAACACAGGCCAGTAGACTTTATGGGCTGCAAGAGTACATCACCAGGTCCTATTCTGTTTTTCATCCATGAATACCCCAAAGTTCTTCTCTCCAGTTCTTAATCCACTCATCACCCAGCCTGTATCCATGTTTGGGATATCCCAAAGGCAGGTGTATGACCTTGTATTTGGCCTTGTTCAAAACAATGAAGTTCAGACAGCCTGTCTCTCAAGCTTGTCAAAGTCTCTCTGGATGGCATCCCTTTCCTCCAGCATGTCAGCTGCGCCACAGAGTTTTGTGTCATCAGCAAATTTCTGCGAGTGCACCGTATTCCATTGTTTGTGCCCCCAGCAAAAACATTAAATAATACTAATCCCAGTACTGACCCCTGAGGGCCACCACTTGCCACTGGTCTCCATCTAGACGTTGAGGCATTTACCACAACTCCAGCCAATTCACTGTCCGCTGAGTGGTCCACCTGTCAAATCCATGCCTCTCCATTTTAGAGACAAAGATGACGTGCAGAACAGTATCAAATGGTTTGTGCTAGTCCAGGTAAGATAAGCCAGTCACTCTTCTCTTCTCTACCAATGCTGCAACCTCTCTGTTTTCCGTGTGCCTTAGAACTGTTTACAGGAAGATCTGCTTTGTGATCTTGCCAGGCAGAGAGTGACTGGACCAGAGTTTTTCAATCCCCAAGAGTCAAACCATGTGCCTGAGAGTATCATTCAAACACTTCTTGAACTCTGTCAGGCTTAGTGCCGTGATCACTTCCCTGGAGAGCCTGTTCCAGCAGTCAAGTGCCCTCTGTGTGAAGAACATTTTTCTAATATTTAATCTAAACTACCCCGACACAACTTCAGCCAATCCCTTGGGTCTTGTCACTGGTCACCACAGAGAAAATATCAGTGTCTCTCCCTACTCTTCCTGTCATGAAAAATTTACACACAGAGTTAACAAGGTTGGAAACAACCATAGAGATCATCAAGCCCAACCTATTACCTAGCTTATCAACCTACCCAACACCATCCCAACCTACCCAACACCATTCCATCATCTAAACCATGTCCCTAAATATGCCATACAACCTTTCCTTAAACACACTGAGGGACAGTGACTCCACCACCTCCCTGAGCAGCCCATTCATGGGAAATCACTCGCTCTGTGAAAGATTTTTTTCCTAATATCCAGCCTAAGCCTCCCCTGATACATCCTGAGACTGTGTCCTCTCATTCTGTCACTGGGGGCCTGAGGGAAGAGACCAACTCCTGCCTGGCTACAACCTCCCTTAAGGTAGTTGTAGAGAGCAATAAGGTCTCCCCTAAGCTTCCTGTTCTCCAGGCTTAACAACCCCAACTCCCTCAGTCGTTCCCCATAAGGCTTGTGCTCCAGCCCCTTCACTGTCCTTGTTGCCCTTCTCTGAACACATTCCAGCAGCACAATATCTCTCTTAAACTGAAGGGCCCAGAACTGGACACAGTACTCAAGCTGCAGCCTAACCAATGCCAAGTATAGGGGAAGAATAACTTCCGTAGTCTTACTGGCAACAATTCCTGATACAGGCCAAGATGCCACTGGCCTTCTTGGTCACCTGGACACACTGCTGGCTCATGTTCAGCCTCCTATCAGCACTCCTGAGTCCTTCTCTGCCTGGCCTCTCTCCAGCCTGTCTGTCCCCAGCCTATAGCTCTGCACGAGGTTATTGCGACCAAAGTGTAAAACCCGGCACTTAGACTTACTAAACCTCATACTATTGGATTCAGCTCATCTATCCAGTCCATCAAGGTTTCTCTGCAGAGCCCTGATCTAACAGATCAACACTATTCCAAGCTTTGTGTCATCTGCAAACTTGCTAACTAGTTGTAGACTGCAACGAGGTCTCACCTCAGTCTTGTCTTCTCCAGGCTGACTGGGTCAAGTGATCTCAGCTGCTCCTCATACAGTTTCCCCTCAAGGCCCTTCACCATCCTTATTGATCCCCTTTAGATTCTTTCTAATAGCTTAATATCTTTCTTATGTTGTAGTGACAAAAACTGCCACAATATTCAAAGTGAGGCCATCCCAGTCCAGAGCAGACTGGGACAATCCTCTACCTTGACTGACTGATGCTTTCCCTGATGCTTTGCCTGATGCTTCCCAGGGTGTGGTTGTCTCTCCTGGCTGCTAGGACACTGCTGACTCATATTCAGCTTTCCCTAGACCAGGATCCCCATGTCCCTTTCCATGGCACTGCTTTCAGGCATCTCATTCCCCAGTCTGTACGTACATCTCAGGTTGCCCCGTCCCATGTACAGAATCTGGCTCTTCCCTTTGTTAAACTCCATATCGTTGGTGATTACCTAGTCCTCTGTGGGGTCTCCCTGGCTTTGAGGGAGTTAACAGCTCCTCACAGTTATTTATCATCTGTAAACTTGCTTAGTATTCCTTCCAATTGTGCATCCAAGTAATTTATGAAAGTGTTGAATAGCACAGGGCCTAAGACAGAGCTCTGTGGAATTCCACTAGTGACAGATGTCCAGTCTGATGTTACCTCATTCACTACTACCCTTTGTGCTTGACCCATGAACCAACTGCTTACCCACAACATGATGGGTTTATCCATCTGTGTGCTGGACATTTTGTCCAGAAGGATTCTGTGAGAAACAGTATCAAAAGCTTTATTGAAATCCAGAAAGATTCCATCAACTGTCTTCCCAAGATCAGCTAGGTGGATTAACTAGTCATAGAAGAAAATCAGTTTTGATAAGCATGACTTTCCTCCAGTCATGTTGGCAAATTTGCAGATGACACCAAGTTAGGGGGGAGTGTCGATCTGCTGGAGGGTAGGAGAGATCTGCAAAGGGACCTGAACAGGTTGGATAGATGGACTGAATCCAACAGCACGAGGCTCAACAAGTCTAAATGCCAGGTCCTGCACTTTGGCCACAACAACCCCCTGCAGTGCTACAGGCTGGAGAGCAGCCAGACAGAAAAGGACTTGAGGGTACTAATTGACAGGAAACTTAACATGAGCCAGAGTGTGCCCAGGTGGCCAAGAAGGCAAATGGCATTCTGGCATGTATCAGGCCAGCAGGACCAGGAAAATGATTCTTCCCCAGTACTCAGTACTGGTTAGGCTGCTCCTTGAGTATTGTGTCCAGTTCTAGACTCCTCAATTTAGGATGGATGTTGATGTGCTGGAACATGTCCAAAGAAGGGCAACAAGGATGGCAAAAGGACTGGAACACAAGTCCTATGAGGAGTGGCTGAGGGAGCTGGAGTTGTTTAGCCTGGAGAGGAGAAGACTCAGGGGAGACCTTATCACTCTCTACAACTACCTGAAAGAAGATTGTAGTGAAGTGGATATCGGTCTCCTCTCCCAGGCAACTAGTAGTAGTCCTAAGCTACTAGGACTACTAGCTCCCTACCTACTAGGGGAGGTTTAGTTTAGACATTAGGAAGAATTACTGAGAGAGTGACTGGGTGTTGGAATGGGCTGCCCAGGGAGGTGGTGGAGTCACTATCCTTGGAGGTATTAAAGAAGAGACTGGATGTGACACTCAGTGCCATGGTCTAGTTGACAAGGTGACATTAGGTCAAAGGTTGGACTAGATGATCTCACAGGTCTTTTCCAACCTAATTGGTTCTGTGATTCAGTGAAGCAGGTTGAGAGATCCCATTATTGATCGTTTCTTCAAGTTCTGGCACACCATCCCATCATTCGTCACTTGGGAGCCTTGTTTTTGTCCCTTTCCCCCTTCCAGGCTGATTTAATGCTCTATGAACAAGCACCAGTAGCTCCTGCACTAGAACTCTTTCCCCACTCTGGGATAGGTGCATAACATCGGGTGTCAGCAGACCAGGTGTAGAATAGCCATCTTATAGCAAAAAACTCCCAAATTTCTCTGATTATACCAACTTTGGAGCACGTCACTGAACTGATTAATCTGCCTATTCTTATCAATACACCAAAACTGAGGAAGCTTAAACTGATATGCTGATAAGACTGGGGCTGAAAGGATCCCTTTCCTCTTCCTTACAGAGTCTGTTTGCTTCCTCTATTGGCTGCTCCCAACCAGTAAGCAGAGAGCCCTTCCTTCTCTACCTGCCTGCACCAACTGCTGAGCGAACTGCCATGCCATGTCACTGTTTGACTCAGATTAATCTTGCAATAATATTGATACATGTTTGATAATGTAAATAAATTTGTAGGTAAATAAGACTAGCCCGAAGTATTAAAATTAATTACAATAACAACAAAATCAATTAATTTCAACAGCAAAACCCCATAAATAATGGTCTAAATGTTAAGTGATAAAATATATTCAGCAGAACTTTTTTTCCATTCATGATACTTTATGTAGGTGAGCCAATACTAACAACTCAAGAAATTCCATTTAATTACTTCTATAAAATTAATTTACAATGACAGTTACATTTTAATGTTAGGAACAGATAAATGTTGACTTTACTGAAATTAAATATGAAAAGAGATTAAATAAAGGGAATGTTTATTCTAAAACTTCCAGTGGGAAAATTTATGTAGTTTTAGTTTTTGTAACAAAAAGCAATAACACATTCAAAATTTAAAGGAGAAAACTAATCTTTAAATACTTTATTACCATTAACTCATGAAAAAAAAAGACAGATGTCAAAGCAAACATGGCCTATTAGTTGAACTATGGTTGTTACTAGTGGCTTGTTTGTATCACTTGTTTGTAACATTAAATATTAATTAATAACCTATTAGCATATCAAGAAAAATTAACATTTTACTAAATTAATTATATTATTTGTACACATATTAATATTTAAATAAGCAGAACACATGCACATCATATAAAAAATGAATAATATAGTAATCGGCTTTACTATATCTGTCAAGGTTTTGTCTTTCCCTTAAGATTTTTTTAATGAAGAACTCTGAACTCTGAAAGCATTTTAACTGGCCTTGCATTAAAAATCATTATACGGAGTCCTCTGAATACCTAATCACTTCATGATTGCCAGCCTCATGGGTGTGACCATGGAATTTACTGTATTCTCTACTGTATGGACTGTGGAGGTTGCTTTATATGTTCTATTGGTAATAATAGATGTAAATGTCTTGAGACCAACAACGCTTTGAAATTCATTCCAAACTGTCCCTGATTTGCATACACAGTTGAATTCATATTTCCCTTGTATTTCTCTCCCTGGTTCCTACCTGCAGGAAGCTGCTTCTATTCCTGAACACCTCCAACGATTCCTGTTTTCCAGTCTCCTGCATAGGGAGTAATATAGCTGGATTACGGTCCTATACAGAATGATACAGAATTCTTGGTTCAGTTAGCCATGCTAGTTCATGATTTGACAGGTGAATGTTTCTGGTACACTTCTATTTTTGATAGGTTCTTTGAAAAATATATTCCTGTACTCTTTTCAATCCCTCCCCAGCACCTAGGCATCTGAATATTTAAGATATTACTACTGCATCACTGTGCTGCTATGAAAAAGCAGATCCTGTACAGGGCATTTACTTGGACTGAACTAAAATCAAGGGATTATATTTAGGCATTTGGATTCATTTATTTTCTTGAACTCCTCTGTAACTAATTGCCAAAGACATCATCCAGCATATATTTCTTTCTTGATTCGTATATTATAATTTATATAAACTAGTTTATCGGGGTCGACGGCAGGTCCAGAGACCATGAGGATGAGGTAAGTATCGACCTTGACAAGATTATTGTGTATCCCTGAAACTACTGGAAAATCCCAAGCTGGCAGAAGATGATAACAAAGAGAAAGAAGAACACACTGAAGCAGCAGCTATGGAGATGATGTAATGGACATCCAATAAGATTAATAACAACAATTTGCTTGACCAATGTATGTGTAACACATATGCTTAAGATTGATATATTAAGCAGCGCTTGTAGACAATAAAGAGAATCTTTTTGCATTATAAAATATATATGTTTGTCGCATGTCCGTCTCAACAGCGACACTAGTTTACATAAAGTGACCAAAGATTAAGAGATTAAATTGTGATCACTGTGTTTATCCAATCAAATGCAATTTCATTCAGTAACCAGCTTAAAAAAAAGGCAAAGTAAATAAAAAGAGTATGAAATTACTTCTGTGTTTGTTTAAAATTCAGATGGGCTGGGATACTTCAGCATGGGAAAGACACAGCTTAGGATGTTATACATATTTGTGTGTATGATGAACAGAAGGTATATGAGCTGAAAATTCATAATATCTTCCAGGAAAAGAAAAAGAGATGATCAGCAGAGCCAAGGAGGGTACAAGTTTGGAGCAAAGAGAGGCAAGTATTTTTTTCATGCAATGAAAAGAGCCATGGAATTCCTTGGCAAACAACATTGTAGTTGCAAAGAGTTGAAAAGATTCATAAGAAGCTTGGACGGTAACATGGAGGAGTCTTCCACTGGGGTGATTAGAGAGTGAACATAAGTGGGACTTCAGAAACCCCTGAGCTGAAATCAGAGATCTGAGATCATATTAGGAAGCCATATGCCTGCTCTACCCATACTCTTACCTGAGTACCTGCTTGTGATTAGTCAGAACCTTCTGGAGATAGACTCTGTGTCTAGATGGATAAATGGACTGAAATAGTATTTCTGTTCTTATGCCTCAACCCCATAAATTTCAGGAAAGTGTTTATTGAAAAAAAAAAAAAAGAGAGAGATGCTTTTACACATCTCCACTCTCATTTCTCACCTACCATTGGCTTACCAAACTTGATTCTTTCCAGTAGCCACCTGGGAATGGTTTTCCTGCTGGGCTAATTACTCTAAAAGCTGACAAACCTGTCGTCTGCCCTTACTACAGCAGCTGGTCAGACATTCCATTATATATAACCCATGTAATTCTCCCTCGTTAACTTGCCAAACAGCATGCAGCTGGCTGAGAAAACAAGTCATGNTTCTAAAAAAAAAAAAAAAAGAGAGAGATGCTTTTACACATCTCCACTCTCATTTCTCACCTGCCATTGGCTTACCAAACTTGATTCTTTCCAGTAGCCACCTGGGAATGGTTTTCCTGCTGGGCTAATTACTCTAAAAGCTGACAAACCTGTCGTCTGCCCTTACTACAGCAGCTGGTCAGACATTCCATTATATATAACCCATGTAATTCTCCCTCGTTAACTTGCCAAACAGCATGCAGCTGGCTGAGAAAACAAGTCATGGCAATTGTTCCTTTATGACTCGTATGCATCACCTCCTCAGTAACTTAGATCACAAAAATAGCATGTTTCCTAACTGTATTGCCTGTGTACTCTTGCCCACATTAACACATATAATAGTTGTGCAGTCTTCTGGTAATGGGACATGTAATTACACAGCTCCCACAAATATTCTTATATTACTCATTAATTCATATAGCAAAATACGCTAAATGTCGCTATTCTGACCCAATTTTGATACTTTGCATGTGTTTGTAATTCTCTCTGCAAATAGATTATGTACATGGTCAAGACAATCACTAAAATCTCACTTTGTCTGTCTGCAGATTTAAGTTTATGATTCAATAACTACAGTGGCATTGCACTTTTAAGAAAAATAGCTAAAAGAAATTTATATATACGTAGACATCTTAGGGCATCTAAACAACCCACTTCTGCAATACAATGAGGCCATAAAATACTTACGTTATTAAAAGATTATATTTGTGTCTCTTTTCAAAGACAGATTTACTTCTGAATAAAAATTTAAAAAATCAATTTGGTATTCTTCCTATTAAAATTGTGCACTTTGATTTTCATCCTTACTTCCATCACGTCTTTCCATATTACATAGATCCTGATATTTTAAATTCATTACTAGAGACAACCCACACATGAAATTGCTAAAATTCAGGTAAGACTGACATCAACATTGATACTTCAATATTTACATGCACTTTTTAAAGAATCTCACTCTTCCACACAGTTTAACACAATCCAGTTGGAATAATCTCTTTTACCTTAGACACTTATTTTAACCGAAAATACTCCAACACCTCAAGCACCAAAAGAAAATATTTACCTACAGTGTCTTAGAGGGTACTAACATTTGCATGGCTTTCTACAGTCACGTCAAGGGGAAATGGTGTTCTAAGTAACGCCCTTACAACATTAAATAAACTTTGTCCATAAAATGATATAACATTAGCATGACAAAAAGTCCTGGAATACCTTTAATAAGCTCAAACCGAAAAGCTTGAGAGTTAATTTTCTTACTTTTGTGTATCCATTGCTACTATGTAGAAGTCCTTTTTCTCCTGATATCGTATCAATGTAGTGTTTTATGTCTGCAAGATGTCTTATATTACCTCAGGCTGTGAAAATGTTATTTTAACTTCTTTCAGAATAATGTTGCAACCCGTCTATTAAAATTAACCATTAACATGTGAACTGCAAGCTGTTTAGCAGCACAATCTCTTCAGCTAATAAAGACAATTCTTCCCTCTGTAACCTCCCAAACAGTGAAGCAGGCCATTGTAAACCCAAGTTCCTTACTAGAACTGTTTGCCCCATTTACAACTGTCAGTGAATGTAATTCAGAATTCAACCTGCCTGAACTTTACCTTCACCCAATAACCCTCAAAACTATTCATCAACCTTAGGTGGAATGAAAGCGGAATGAAGCGGAAGAGAAAGCTATTAGGCAAGAACAAAATTTACAATGAGAGAAAAATTCGCCACAGCATCCTTAGTAGGATGATACTTTTTGATATTTTTTCACTTCTTCAGAAAAGAAAAAAGCAAATAAAATTCAGAAGAAGAAAAATATTATAGCAGGAACAGTGCTAAATACAGATAGGAAATACACTATAAAAGAACCTTGGGCATAAACAGGAAGGAGGTAATTATTTTATGACTCCCTTTCCTCCCTTTTAATTGCCAAGATTATAACTACATTTTATTGCACTGGTCAAACAGTCACAGAAGCCAAGTTGTTTGTTTGTATTTGTGCAAATTTAGCGAGAAGAAATTTGTCCTGGAAAGCAATTCTATCCACTTTGACTAATGACATCTAGCAGGTCTTATTTCCTAAGGGAAAGATAATTTTCTCATTAATGACAATTGTAAAGATGATATCACAATTCATTACCCTGCTCAATGCCCAGGAAAAGACTTAAGAAGGCCAGTGTTCTGCCTCAGCATTGATTTTTTTCTTCTTTTTTTCTTTTTTTTTCCTTCTTGATTCAGATATGTAAACAGAATTATTATGCTGTTGAGTGGATGAAAGTAGCTGTTTCAAAATCCACTCTTACAATAGAACATATGCAAATGCCACCTCTTAGGACTCCAAATCCCTTGTCTTATCCCAAAGAGAAGTTCATCAATTGCAATGACTATCAAAATAGAAGTTCTGCTGCCAGAAGTTCATTCAAATGCATTGAATATACTTACTTTCCTGCTCTCTGCACACACATTGCAGCAGGAACTCTGAGAAAAATTTGCCTTTACAACTCCTGCCATGTAAAACTTCCTTTTGGCAATTCCAAGCAATCTATTTGATCCAGATTCTTGGATAAACCATATTTCATACCAAAGACACACAAACTGCTTAAGAATAAAGAGCTGTTTGACAACATGAAGCAAGATTATTTGACAGTTTAGGAGAGAAAATACAGAGAATTACCATATGCAGCTTTGAAAAAAAAAAATAGGGCAATGTTGAGACTAGAATGTGGCCAAGACACTAGATGTAACACCTTTATTTCAACGGTCTCCGAGACATTTATTTCTTAATCCCCCAAATCGACTTCAGTTGTAAGGAAACATCTTTTAAAAGAAAATAACAGGGCTTACAGTGCATCTTTTATAGCTCTTTGTCTACACATACTGCTCAAATCAGGTTCCCTCACCACTATTGCACTTTCCAATTACCAATCTCTTTTAATCTGTTTCTGTTTCCTGTCACTTTCTGAGTTATTATTTATTTTGTGTCTACTTCATTAATTGATTGCTAGCTTGTCCTGCCTGCTACTTACCATGCCAATCCTTTAATTAGTACCTTCTGAGGTTGATTAAGGTACCAGAGAAACTGATTCTTTCTACCAGCTGAATGATAAAAGTGTAATAGATAGATGTGATTGAACAGTTGTCTTGTCTTACCACTTAACCCACTATTTTTTACTGCGTTTATCCTTACAAGTTTTGCAGTTTCACATAGTTCCATAACTTGTGCATTAAATCGGTTGTTCTGCTTGAATTATTGGCAGACAGCATGCTTTTTAGGGGTCCCTGGATCACGGATTTAGAATAACAAAATATTCCTTCTTTGAGGCAACATCTTTGAGATGTTACACTTTTCACCACTCTCATGGTGAATCATGGGAGAAAATGTATATATAATATTTGTTTATGTCAGTTTGGGTCCTGTTTTTGAAATGTCATTTGAAGATGTAGTCTCTGTTATTCTATTCAGAGATAACATTGTGATGTTATGCGTGAGGAGACTGATACTTATGTTGCTGAGTACTTTCTATATCATTAATTAAATCCACAGATCAAAAGGGTTATATGTAGAAACTGTACAGTTACAAAAATGTAAGCATAAACCAGTTTATTTTTTCAAAGTGAAATTTAAGAAATGGACAGGTGCTAAGAGATTGGGAATATCAACATTTTTTCAGAAGTGCTCACAATTTAGATTCTCATTTACATTCATAAATTTTTTTAAGTTTCACCTATTTAGAATAGCATATGCAACAAAACCTGTTGTGGTCTTCACTGCAATAGCCATGTATCAACATTTTAGAGAAGTATAAATGAAACATAATGAAACAAGTTACGCTTTTGCAGAGCCCATATAAACTACATTTGCAAGACACAGAAGCATACACTCTGTATGGTGGAGTTCTGATTTCACTTCTGGTGAGGATATATGCTTCAAAGGCTGTGGTTCATAACGTCAGTTCAACACTACATGATTGCTTCTGAAGAGGAAGTAATGCCTTAGAATAGGGTGTAGTCTACACAGATGTTTAGCCTGGAGGCTATGAGAGTCACTGGAAAATAAATCAGTCATAGCTAAATAAGCCCTAATTTTACATTTACAAGTTTATTGTTTAGAATAAAAGAAAGAAACTGAGAAAAAATTTAAGAGATCGACCTAAAACAAAACTCTTGAATTATATGATGTGTAAATAAAAGGTACCAAGAGATAAATTTTCTTAAAAACAAAGCAAAAAATGAACTAAAAAAAAGCAAAAAAACAAAACAAAAAAACAAAACCAAAAAACAAAAACCCCAACTCCAAGATAGCAGATGATTAAAAAAACTCATGCCAATTATTAAAAAAAACCCCCAAGCAAACCTACTATTTCTATTTTAATTCAAAGTAGAATTTTAGAATGTTAATCCAAATACATCCCCTCTTTTTGCTATATAAGAAGGATAGGTGGAAGTTTCTTAAACTGAATTTTCAAATGGAAAATTGCTGTGAATCATCACTCTCATGCCCTGACTCCCCTTAAAGTTCTTCATGTGACTGAAGACTTTGTTTAAGGAAAGTGAACATGACTTGATTAGATAAGGTTTAGGTAGATTCACCTGCCTCCCATTTTACATATATTCACTTTAGTTGTTGTAAGTAATTGGCTACCTATGGCAGGATAAAAGGAGAAGAAAAAATATAAATAATAATTTTCAAAAAAGTGAGCCCAAGAATACTTTCAACATCTTATTCCATTTTACCTAATAGCTTCATTGCTCATTCAGAAAAATTTGTTCCTAAGCAACAGGACAGATGATTCCTGCAGCAAAACTAAGCAAAAATAGAAAACTTACAGCACTTCTCAAAAGCATGGAAGCTGCAGGTAGCAGTTTTCTGTGTCAAACAATTTTAGTTGCTGATTACAGGTGTGTAGGCACAAAAACATGAATGAGTTTAATTGGAAGATTCTACTTTTGAAAATCTTCTCATGGTGCTTCAGTTTTGCAGATTTCATGAAACTGATCTCTATTTCATTAAAAAATTCTGTATAAGTAATCAAATAATTACAGTCATGGGCTGCTATGAATATAGTGGCATTATCCCTGCCAGGTTTTATGCTGCCATTAAATGTTTTTGTAGTAGCTTGTTAAGAACGTTTCTCACTTTGAGACAGTGAGAGGGGCTACTTGTCAGCACTGGACAAAGAGATCATTAGAGATGTAACAAGATTTATTAAAAAAAAAAAAAGAAAATGTATGTATTTAAATATGATACCAGCAACAGGGAATGAAAGCAAACACACACATACACACACAAAAAAACCAACCACACCCACCATGTCCCTAAAAATCCAACACTTGCAGGACCCAGACCCACACCAGCCCCCAACACCCCACCCCCCCCCAAAAAAGGATCAAAACTGTAACAAAAGAATTCTAGCGTTAAGGCAGAGTACAGGGTCTGCCTCATGTCACCAGGACAGGACTGTTGCCGTCAGGCCTTCGGCCCGGCTGAGATAAGAAGTGAGACAGGACTCGCAGCGAAGGGAGAGAACAGCTTTACTGATGATGTCCAGTGATCCAAAGAGGAAATTCATAACAATCTCTCCAATTTTATAACCTCTAGTGCCCACCCATTATACCTTAGCCAACTAAACCCCATCTTACTACTATGCCCCCAAAACATCCAACCGAATGGAATCTTATTACCTATTCCAACCCCCTGTTAGTTCCCCCCAGGTTCTTATGTTTTGGTCTAGCTACCTCTTTATCTATACAGAAGAATGCAAACATGTGAGGGACAGGCCGTTTTCTGCCCTTAATATTCTAAGTTCCCCAGCCCCCCAGCTATAGTGAAATCCCAAATATTAAGCATCCCCCTTACGGCATCAGGACCAGCCGCAGTCTTCTGCCGTTGGAACATGGGACAGATGAAATGCAGAGGCCTAAGAGATACCAGAACACAGGAAACTGCAGGAGGCAGGCTCTGGGAAGAAGAAATGGAAAAGATTCAAAACAGGTGCATATTAAACAGGTGAATTTTTCTGGGCACTTAAACCATGACAGAAAGCAAAAATAATGTAATGTCAGAGACATTCTCCAATGGAAATATCAATGTATGGCAATTAAAATAAGCATTGATTTAGTTTAAATTTCAGACTTTATTAGATAATTTTATTATTTTGAAGATTTCTAGTTTATGAACAATCATCATTTTCATATAATATTAATGAAATCCATGCTAATTCTTATTTCAAAGCCATCAGAGTTGTGGGATTTATGTGGGGTTTTTTTAGGTTTTTGTTGGGGTTTTTTTTGGGGGGGGTGTTACTGAGAGTTGGTAAGCTGTGGGTGGGACTCTAATTCACATAAATATATGTAGGAAACTTACTTGTAAAATGTTAGTAAGACTAAGAATTACATATAAAAGGCAGAAACAAAACCCAAAACTGACAATATAAAAATTTCTATTGCACCACGAACCAAAATCTCTCCTTACCTTTCTCTTTCATTCCTCAACAATTATATGCTCCTGATTTTAACATTGTTTTCTGGTGTGATATTCCAAAATATCCCTACCTCATTTAGACATCAGAATGGAAGCTGTTGCTTTTGAAAACACCTACTCAACATTAACTTTGTTTGTCATCATTTCGCTCCTAAACACCATTTAAATTTTTATTACTCATACATAAAACTGACACATTTAAAATTTTCCTGCAAAACTATTCCTCCCTCCAGCCCAAGACATTGTCCCGAATTATAATTAATACTTGTTTTTTTGTCATTTATTCTATTCTTTTGGAAATGTCTGTGTTGCTTCCCCTCCTCTCACTTTCAAAGTTCTTTTCTATGCAAGGAAAATTTCATGTTTAGTAATTGCATTTGAAATGGAAAAAGTTTCATGGACAAACTCTTATTTTTCCCTGTTTCTTCAACACTGATGAAGCTTTCATTTTTCAATTTTTGCATGGGATTTTCTCATAATAGTAAATTCTGAATGTGTTACTACAACCAATGGATTTCTTCTGTAACAACTTTGGAAATTGAAGATCATGCAGTTATTCCAATCTTTTAAATGAGATTAAACATGAGGTTCTGATTCAACGTTAGGTTTAGGAGTCTAAAATTCTATTAGATTGCATGTGTGTACTTCCATCTAGGAGAGCAATTGGGAAATTTGTTGCTTAACTTATCTACCGGCCTGACCTTTTCTAAACAAATAATTGTGTAGACAAAAACTTCCCAGAGCAACTGAAATTTGGTGTTCTGCATAGCCAGTAAGACCTCTGCCTTTTCCCAATTAAACACTTAGACTCACTCTTAATGGTGACTGAAATGAAAATATCAAGGCAGTGCACGTTGTTTCATAGTTTAGTAGATAGACTACTGAGTGTAAGGCACATTTTAGGTCCTACTAAGACTGACAGCACTAGTACCCACGTCGGTCCTAGACCAAGGAAATGCCTTTATCCCTAGTATATGCAACTGTGTCAGTTTTTCTTCAAGAGAACCCAAGCTTCAGTGCAGCCAGGAAAGCAAGTTTATGTGCAGAATTCCAGACAGAAACTTGGTGTTTCCACAAAGAAGTTGTATTTTAGTTGACTTATGTTTTTGATGGGTACCTCCTTTTAAAAGTCCATTCTCTGTAACCTTTCAGACTTGCTCCAAAGCTTGGATATTTAGATGAACAGGAAGTCATAAGAATTATTCTTCTACTACAAGAAAATTAAATGCTATGGGGTTTTTTTATTAGAAAAGGGCTGGTAGTGTTGTCTTATTACTTTATGTTTTACTTTTCCTGGAATTTGCTCAAATTAGGAAGAACACATTAGTGGTTCTTTTTAATTAAGTATTTTGACGTAAGTTCTTATTGAAATTACTTCATGTTTTCATTAGTAGGAAGTGCTACAGTCATAGTTAAGTGGCAGATAGTGTTATCTATTGCTGTTTGAACTGTTTTACATATTCATATTTCATTTTCAGATTATGTGAATTAGTAATTACAGATTATATTGGACAAAACACTAAACCCCCTAAACATTATTGTGATAACTGTCATTTTGGTGTCTGGCTTAAGTAGAGGGGTCTTCATAACAACTTTCCTAAACAGAAGATTCAAGTATATGTCTGGCCACAGCAGGTCATTAACAGTGTTTTACATGACATTCACACCTCTGTTCACGACTCAGTGTTGACAGCCTGGAACATCCTCTGAAAGGTCAGGTTACCTAGAGTCAAATGTGCACAGCAAGGCATTGCATATTTGCATACTTTAAATTTTTGTATTTTAAAGGAGATCTAAGGCATGCCTTCTTTAACATAGTAGATTCCTCAATGTGAAAGTGTTTCAACATACAGTACCTATAGAGTGCTTTTCGCAGTAGAATTAATGCCTCTGTAAGAAACTGATTTCTTCATTGATTCTCAGTCTAGTTAGGATTTTATTCTATTTCTAAATATACAACTTAGATTTATCAGCAGCAAAATAGGTAGAGAAATAAATATTTCCAAGAAATTTTACTACTAATTTTTACTAATAAACGTTATATTTACAATGCATAGAAAATCTAATTTATATTCAAACGATGCGTGATCTTGACAGAAGTTGTGATTTCAATCCAATTACCAATTCAATCCCACACAGCTGCTCTCTCGCTCACTCCCCAGCAGTGGGATGGGAGAGAGAACTGGAAGAGTAAAAGTGAGAAAACTCATGGGATGAGATCAATAAAATTTAACAGGTAAAGCAGCAAACTAAGCAAAACAAGGAATTCAGCTTCTGTCATTAAGTGTGATGTCAAATGGTTTGGAATATCCCTTTGGTCAGTTTGAGCCAGCTCTCCCAGGTCTTTCCATTTCCAGCTTCTTCTGAATCCCCAACTTACTGGTGGTGCACAATGAGAAGCAAAAATTGCCTTGACTCTGTGTAACCACTGCTCTGCAATAACTACAACAATACAGTGTTCTCAACACTGATTTGGGCACAAATCCAAAACATAGCAACATGTGCAAGCTGCTAGGAAAAAAATTAATCTATCACATTCAAAGAAAAATACAACAGGGGAAAGAATTTCCATTCAGGATTTCAAGACTCTTAATAAGTGATTTGATAGATATGGTGCAGTGGTACATAGGTAGTATACTGTTATGCTAAGAACTAAACCTAAATGTCTTAAGATCCTTTAGAGTCTTAGTATTTGGAGTTTCTTGATATTTTATAGTTTGGCAGAAAGTATTTATTATCAGAAACAATCATCTGTATTTAATTTACTGATAAATACCTTGAAAATTGTGAGAAACTTATTAAATATTACACTAAACAAGAAATGGAAAATTAGAAAAATGCAATCTGCTTTATTGTATCAAAATAATCCCATTGGTATGATTTAATTTGCATGCTAGTACAAATGTAGAAGACAACTTTTTACTGTGTAATTCGTACAAATGCACAAATGTGTGAAGATCCTTTTGTTGTGTTCTTTTAATTTGTTTGTTCTGTATGTAATTGAATTAAACTTATTTTTAAGAAGCAGAGGTAGGAAAAGCTTCTGGCTTTTCTAATAGGCAAAAATATCCATCCGTCTCTATATATATACCCCCTTACAAAACTCTCTAACCACTATCTATTATCCATTGAATTCAGTGGTGTACATTTATGTGTGCACACACACACATCCATATTTATGTATTCCCATATCACTAAATATCAAGATTCCATCACAGTTTAATTTGTATGTGTGTGTGCATGTGTGTATAGACAAATTATTGGAAAGTATAATCACTTCCATCTTCATCCTTTCATTATCTTCTTCTTGAGTAAATGAAGCTCATGTTTCTAAGGTTTAAAATACTGAGGGGGTTGTTTGTTTATTTTCTCTGTATTAAGAGGCTGGAAGACACAGTCAGTCAGTACCCTCAGAATGTTTGCAGATGTTCATTTAAAGGCACTATTAAGAAAAGCAGCAGATGTATTCTCTGGCAAATAGCATAAGTTGCTGTCACTCTGTTTGTCCCTCAGAAATCTAATTTATTAAACAATGAGGTGAATAAGACCTCTAATGCTTCTCTGCAAAAGAAGGTTATTGCAATAAATACGTTGTCCAGATGGAATGAGAAACAAAGCAAAATGTTTTTTTCCTGTAAGAGCATATGATATATGGAATTAGACTGCAATACTCAAGGCTTTCTTAACACCATGCGAGCAAATAGCTATCACACATGATTAATCATTTGACAGATGAAGGAGAAAACAGCACTTTATTTCAGGCCAGATGGGCCTGTGATATCTGGTATTGATACTGATGGCTTTGTGGGTGGCATGATCTTTATCATAATAAACAAGAAAACAGGAAAGGAGGAAGACACAGGTCCTTCTGAGAGCAATATTATGGTGTTAGATGGCAATATGTACATAAATGTACATATCTATATATATAATCTAAGATGAATGCTTCTGACTCCTTTTGTCAGTTGTTGTGGGTTAGAAAATAAAACTGTTTCTTCCCTCCCCCCATTCCCCGCCGGCCCGGGGGAAGGGTGTGTGTGTGTGTGTGTGTGTGTGTGTGCACAGCCCAGGACGTGAGGGCGGTTTCTATGTTCTGGTGTGGCGCCATGTCTGCGGGCGCATGGCAGGCTTGGTGCGGGAAGCCACCGTTCGCCCGGCCCGGGGCGAGGGACATGTGGCGTGCAGAGGCCCCCCTCCCCCGGCGGCGTGGATCTGCTGAGCCGCCTGGACAAATGTGCTGCGTTCCTGGGCGCAGCCTGGGCAGGCGGCAGAGCCGCACTCGTCCGGTGGGAGCGGCGGATCCCTGCCTCCCCTCCGCCCCTCCCGGTGCCCGCTGGGTGGGCGGCAGAGTCGCGCTTGTCTGGTGGGAGCGGCGGTGGCTCTCATCGCCTGCGCGCGCACGGCGGTCCCAGCTGGGCACCGCCATTGCCGGCGCGTCCCAGTGCTTCCGGCACTTCCAGCCCATCCTGGTGTTTCCGTGGGCGCACGGGGCCTTGCTGGGGGTGGGCCCCACGTGCTGATCATCCAATCAGAGGAAAGCCGGCCCTCTGGGGGCCATCTGTGCGTGCACAAAGAGGGGTCCCCTATAAAAAGGGGAGAGCGGGCACCATCTTTCTCTTTCTGCTCTGGATGTGGCCGCAGTAACATTGCTACTCGTTTTCGCACCGAGACTAACCTCCATGTGTGGACGGATCAGCGATTCAGCAGCGGCAGCCCGGTGTGGTATTCCCTGGGGGTGAAATCTTTCGGGGTTGAGTTTTCTTGTGGTATTTCCTGGGCAGGCAGATTATTTCAGCGGCCATAGCCCGGTTTAAAGGCCACATCTTTCCATCAGCACTGAAAATCCTTCCCGGGACTGGGGAAGGGAGAGGGAGGGGGGGCTNTCGCAAAGGAGTTATAAATGGCTTTAAATACCTATGACTAGATAAATTAATCAAGTGCCTGAAGTTCTGTGGCATTAATAGCACCTTCTTTGGTTGTTTAGCATTCATTTAGATTGAAAATACGTGCCCACAAAATCTAAAACTTTTCAATGTTGGAAGTGTTTTGGCACTTTCAGGGCCTGAGAATCTGTTGCTATATGCCATTAATTTGCACCCTTAGTACTTAGTTTTAGTAATCCATAATGAATATTAACGAAGCCCTCTGAAAGTTATTGTTCATGTATGCTTGCTCATGCATGCTAAAAATACTTTTTCTCATTATGTGGTTACATTAGTGAGTTCTTATGACATTCTTTTACCTGTTGCTACCCCATGAGTACTCAGCTTAACAGTAATAAAATAAATTAATTTTGCATTTTGAGAGATAGAATTTCAGATGCCTTATATAAATATCATTTTACCAGAGTTAATGGAGTTTTCAAAGTTTGCACCAACTGAGACTTGACACAGAACGAGGTTATGCAATATATTTGACCAGTAAAGCTTGATACTTTCGGTATGAGTACTTAATTTTGTCAAGTGAGCACAGCAAAAGTCAATTTTTCCAATACTAATGAAGTTTTTATTTTCTTTGGACTCTGGTTACAGAATGAATTATGAGGTTCAGTGTTCTGCACCTGTTTGTCTTTCCTTCTTTTTGGGTTAGGTGTGCTAAGCTCTCCCAGTAAAGCTTTCCCACAAGAGTTGTTTAACTCGTGGCTTCTGGCTGGATGTTCAAGTTTTCTCTAAGTCTTTCAGCTTCCTGGCTGTCCTCCACCACTGGATTGTTCTGGCTGTCTGCCACAAGTATTTCTGCTCTCTGTTTCACCTCTCCTTTTTGCTGTACGATGTTCTTTTCTCTAACTGCTGCATGAACAGGAGACCTATTTCCAAAACTTCCTCATAGTTCTATTTCCCAGACTTGCAACTGGGTATCATAACTTATTTCAGGTTCTTTTCAGCATGTCCCTCAGCCAAAGGGCTCAGTGAACCTAATTACAGAGGGATACATTATTCTCAGTTGGCCCAATACTAAAATATCGCAGCAGCAATATCTGCTCTCAGTCTTTTTTTGAAAGTTTGAGAACAGAGTAGGATAACTGGCAGAAGTCTGAGGAAGGCAGAGGTTAACTAAAAATGGAGATCTCTGAAGTAAAAGACTCAAACATATAAAAACAGTATAGTGTCTATCAATATACAGACGAAGAGCAGCAAGCTAAATATGATCTCATCTAAGAAAAAAATTAAAAAAATCTTTGAAGAAATGCATTTCCTTTCACTACACCCTTGTTAGGATATGCATTAATTTATGCCATGACTTCCAATTTAGCTAAACTCAACTTCACAAATTCCAAAACTGATCATGAATTTGACATTCGTGACCAAAAAAAAAAAAAAAAAGGAGTCTATAAATGATCTAAAAGTCAACACAATGAGATAGGTTGCAGAAAGCAGAATGGATGAAGTTATATTTGTTTTTGCTATGCATCAAAACAGATAGAAACATAGAAGCTAATTTAGATTTCACAAAAATTGTTAGAATGAGAGATAACTTTAATAAAATCAGTAAAAAACTCACAGTATAAAAATTGAGTGAAAAGGTAATACAAAGTAGCCGAAAAGAATCACAGAATCATAGAATCATAATGTTCTGAGTTGTATGCAATCCACAAAAGTCATCAAGTCCAGCTCATGGCCCTGAACAGGACAACCCCAAGAATCACATCATGTGCCTGAGTACACTGTCAAAATGCTTCTTGAACTCTGGTTGTCTTGGTGCTGTGACCACTTCCCTGGGGAACATGTTCCAGTGCCCAATCACCCTCTGGGGGAAGAACCTTTTCCTAATATGGAACCTGAATCTCCCCTGACACAACTTCATGCTATTTCTTTGAGTCCTGTCACTGGTCTCCAGAGAGAACAGACCAATGCTAGCCCCTTGAGAGGAATTTGTAGACTGCTCTGGGGTCTCCACTCAGTCTCCTCTTCTCCAGACTGAACAGATGAAGTGACCTCAGCCACTCATCATATGGCTTCCCCTCTATACTTTTCACCATATAAAAGCTCTAGTAAAGATGCATGATTCTTCAGTGCTAGAGAGTGATGTCTGTGACAGCTGTTCAGGCTGAATGCAAAGTGACTACGCATCAGCTACCAAATTAGAAATCTCCACTCATTTGAGAGGGCACATTTGTGTTTGAGAATGATTTAAACAAGTGATTAATTAAAGGTTTTGTTACATTCTGTCATGGTTTTACCACAAAATTAGTGATTCTGACAAGAGATGTCCGAGAGAAGTCACACACACACCCAAAAGGAAAGAAAACACACAAATATCACAGTTTATTTCACACACACTGAAAAAATGACAATAAAGTGCAAAAAAAACAGAAAAAATAAGCTTCCCAGGGCCTGTGTTGGGGTGAGAACGCTCTGGAATAGTGCTGGTTTCTCTCTGGGACTCCCGAAGAGACAACGGGATAATTAGAGAAGGCCTGCGACTGATCTGAGGACCCACAGCAGCACAAGCCTCTGCTCGGCTTTTCTAAAGAAAAACACTCGAGACAGTTAAAAACCGCGAGCCCCCCTCCCCTTCCCTTTAGCCCCCAGGAAGGGATTTTCAGTGCTGATAGAAGAAATGTGGTCTTTAAACCCGGGCAATAGCTGCAGATAATAGCCAGTCCACCCTCCCCCAGGGAAAAGAAAAAAAAAACTCCGAGGAAGAAGTCCGCCNAAGTGCATACCCGGAAATGGCAGCGCCTGTGGCCATGTGGCGACCCCGCGGCCCCGGTCCTGGCCAGGCCCCACAGCGCCATGCGGTTGCGAGGCGGCCCCAGCCCCAGCACGGCCCCCGCGCGCCCACGCGGGTGCGGCACAGCCTTGGTCCCAGCACGGCCCCGTGGGGCCATGCGGTTGCGGGGTGGCCCCGGTTCCGGCACGGCCACCATGCGCCCGTGCCCGGTGGGGAATGGGGGGGGAAACAGTTTTATTTTCTAACCCACAACACATTCATAGTTCTCCTATAGCTGAATGTTTATCAGAAAGTAGAAAACCAAGGAAGAGCAGAAAATTATTACTGAAACTATCAAAGAACATGAGGAGTGATGGAAACATTTGAAATAAGAACATATTAGGGTGAACATGCAAAGGTACGGGTCCACAACTGGGCTCACAGTCATTAAAGACATATATTAACAAATACTAGAAACACAAGGAGATATTCATTAACAGAAACTTACAACTACGATTTTCATACTGCATTGGTTCAATATTTGAAATTTCCCATAGGGATATTTTTTATGTTTTTTTAGTGGCATTAAATACTCACTCAGGAGAAATATGACAACAGTGGCTTATAGATATGATTAATTTAAAGTATTTTCATGTGAACAATGGTTATCATGCTCCACGTAGCTTTTATGTCTTTTGTGTTAATGCTTGATCCAATCATTGATATTTTTAGTCTTGATTAAAATTTCTAATAGGTAGTGAAACTCAAATACATTACATTTCTTGTTCACAAGGATGAATAGAATTAGTCATCTTTTACAGGGATAAATAGAATTAATCATCTTTAGTGTTTTTCATCTTGATATTTTGAGTTTGTTGCAAAACCAAAATATGTTGTAAGTATTTAATTTCTTTAATTTCTTTTTTAATTTCTAGCTTGAACACCAACTATCTGCTCGTTTTTGAAAGATACAACTGCAGGTAACATCTATGTTTAATTCTAATTTCATGCACTAGAGGGTTCTCTTTCCCTCCTATTACACAGAAGTCCCTATATAGTTTTAACATATTTAGCATATTTAGGCTAACAGAAAGAAACATCAAGTGTGTTTTTGATTTGCTGCTATTTTAAATAGGGACATTTATTCAGCATATTAAACTTTCACTATATGAAGAATCTTAAGTAAAATCCTCTCTGTGATAGAAGGATATATAACATTTTCCTGTGTTTTGAGTCTGTTTATTTACATATAAATAAGTTTCAATTTTCTTGAGTTGTTTGTAAAGTTTACTAAAATAAATAATATTTTTATACACTTCTTACTTTTGAATATATCTTTCTTTCTTTTTTTTGATCACAATCCAAGACAAAACCACCAAGACACAATTATAGAATTTTAATAAAGTTACAGTAAAGTAAGATACATAGGGGTAAATAATACAGCAGAGAAAATATGATCTTTTTGTTGTTTGGCTGGTTTGGGTTTTTTTTTAATAATTATCTATGTATCAGAATCAAGTGATTGCAGTCTTTAAAAGAGTATGCCATTGTGGCTTCTTTTTTAAATATGAAAAAACCTAATTCATCAAATTGTATGTGCTGTGGTATTATATTTATCAACATCTATACAANCCCGTCCACACGCAGAGGTTAGTCTTGGCGCGAAGACAAGGAGCGATGTTACCGCAGCCACATCCACAGCCAAAAGAGGAAGATGGTGCCCGCTCTCCCCTTTTTATAGGGGATCCCTCTTCACACATGTGCAGATGGCCCCCAGGGGGCCGGCCCTCCTCTGATTGGATGATAAGCACTTGGGCCCCATGCCCAGTAAGGGCCCGCGTGCACACAGAAGTGCCGGGATGGGCCGGAAGTGCGCTGGACCCCCCGCGGCCCCGCATGCTGTCCCGGGGAGCTGTGGTACTTCCTCCGGGCCACCCTGACCCGTGCCGACCCAGCCGCATGCGCTGGGCCAGCCACACAGCGGTTTCCCTTGCTGCCATTGCCCACGCGGCTGCCAGCACCCGCGGCAGCGGTGAGCTCCAAGGACGGCCATGCCGCCTGGCATGGGTACGGTGGGGGGAGGGGCCACTGCTCCCACGCTGCAGGCGGGGAATTCAGCCATGCTGGGGACTGGCTTTGTCACCGCCCGTCATGGCCCGGGGGACAGGGCGGCCTCCCCCCCGCCCGGACCCTGGGAACGGGTGGCCCCGCTCCCGCTCGCCCGGGGAAAAATGACCAGTTCTAGCTTCACCCCACAACAACAATAAAGTAGAGATTTTGGTTGGTTGATTGGTTGGTTGGTTGGGTCATAATGTTATCCGTGTTCTGAAATGTCTATTAGGGCTGAGACTGACTTTACCCTGACAGAAATTTCTGTCTTACATTCACAACAATTATGACAGTAAAATTTTTGAGAGGGACTTTGGGAAAAGGTAAAACCCTAAAGATGTGATGCATTAGTCCAGTATCCTACACTCTTCTAATAATAACAGTAGCACGTTTCATTCAAATCTTCTGTTAAACAAAACTTCTGAGATATTAATGCATTATTTATATTAGAAAAATAGGTTGCAGTGTAATGATCCATTAAATTAAACACACTTCTGTTTCTAGTTGGTTTTGTCTACATCTTTTTCCATGCACCCAATCTAGGATAATCTAAGTAGGACTCAGTTACAGACTGAAGATATATATTATGTATGTATATGTATCAACTCAATAGGACCTAGCTAGTACAGAAGATGATTCAGACAGTTTTCAGTTAACAAAATCTAGCTGTCTTTGTCAGGGTGAATAAAGTATTTCTCTCTAATTAATGACTGGCTTCATTAATTAGATTTGCATTTTGATCACAGTTTAAGCTAGACATCTCAGACTACATGGGCATATATAGTCATGTATCTACAGTCTTAACTTGAACTGTCTTCCTGAAGTGTTTAAAAAGAAAATATTGTCTTCTCTGGTCTAATTTTAGATCTGAAAAAATTTTGCATATTATGCGGTTAATTGAGTTATTAACACATAACACATTCAGTGCCACTTATAAAGGTCTAGATATCTGTTCTGGTTTTGGCTGGAATAGTGTTATGGTTTCAGAACTGAAACAAGGGGTGAGGTGTTGAA